>KN471903.1:3008-14651 GCA_000787095.1 Periophthalmodon schlosseri
CCTCCCTCCCCCCTCCCTCCTCGCTCCCTCCTCACTCCCTTCTGACTGCTTTCCTCCCTCCTCCTCCCTCCCTCCCCCCTCGCTCCCTTCTGACTGCCTCCTGACTCCTTCTTGACTGGATTTTGACGGGTTTGTGACGGGGCTGTGATGCTCTGGCTGCGCTCGCTAACCCTGACATGTGTCGGTAAATTCACTCTGCAAATTGACAATTTCATGTAACCTTTGGCCGGCGAGGAGCCTCTGCAGCTCTGAGGCTCCGGGCAAACGTGAGCTTCATGAAAATCTTACAGAGACACGACGGAGAGCCGCACCTCGACACGGAGCGGGGAATATTTTTAAATCCTCTTCGGCTCAGAGAGGTTGCGGGTTCTATCGCCCTAGTTTTGTGATTTGAAGTGGGCAAACCTTAAGCTGCGCCGTTAGCTGAGAGAAAAGTAACGAACCGCGACGTATTTGTGGATCTTGAAGCAAACGGCACTTATTTTCATGCTAATTGCTATAACAAAAACACAATACGAGGCCTGTAATGATTAATATTAAAGTCATAACTGTTTCACAAAATGTTTATGACGACATTCTTTCAAACATCACCATATCGTTACTGCAAAAATGGTATATTTAAAGTTATAAACCACAGTCAGTGAGAATTCCAACGTCTAACCGCTGTAACGCACAAGTAGTTCCGGCAACGGTTAAATCACATTCTGTATCACTGCTCTGCGGCCGTCGCCATAACAACGGGTAAACAAACGCACGACGGCTGCGGGTAGAATCAGGGACTAGCTTCATTTAAACCACAGACTGTGTAAAGACGTGGGCCGAGGGAGTGCGACGAGTATCCTAGCAACCAAAGAGCCAATCCGGAGCGAGGCCGCTGAAGGTAACGCCCCGTGCTATTTACATTTATGTAAACAGTCTATGGGCCGTCGCCATGACATCACCATAGCGACGAGTAAACAACTGCTCAACTGCGTAAAACTCAGACTCGCACATTTTCAGCAGATGGAATAAACGTGTCCCACCTGCAAATCCAGTGTCACTGATGTCAGAGTCGTTTCAACAGACCCTGATCCAGAGGCGCGTTTTCACTTTCAAAATGGCCGCCTTTCACCATCACTATCAGGGCATCAGAGAGACGGGTTTGGGGGGGTCATTTTTCTGAGTGTGCGGCCGACGGGGGGGAGAAGAGAGGGAGGAGAGGACGGGAGAGGAGAGGAGAGGGAGAAGAGGAGAGAGGAGAGGGAGAAGAGGAGAGGAGAGGGAGGAGAGGAGAGGGAGGGGAGAGGAGAGGGAGGAGGAGAGAGGAGGAGAGAGTAGAGGGAGGAGAGGAGAAGAGAGGGAGGGGGAGAGGAGAGGGAGGAGGAGAGAGGAGAGGGAGGGGAGGAGAGGAGAGGGAGGAGAGGGAGGGGAGAAGAGAGGGAGGAAGAGAGAGGAGAGGGAGAAGAGAGGGAGGAGGAGAGAGGAGAGGGAGGGAGAAGGAGAGGAGAGGAGAGGAGAGGGAGGAGAGGCAGGGAGAAGGAGAGGAGAGGGAGGGGGGAGAAGAGAGGAGAGGAAGAAGAGGAGAGGGAGAAGAGGAGAGGAGAGGGAAGAGAGGAGAAGAGAGGGAGGGGGAGAGGACAGGGAGGGAGGGAGAAGGAGAGGAAGGGAGGGGAGGAGAGGGAGGCGAGAAGAGAGGGAGGAAGAAGGAGAGGAGAGGGAGGAGGAGAGAGTAGAGGGAGAAGGAGAGGAGAGGGAGGGAGGAAGAGAGGAGAGGAGAGGGAGAAGAGGAGAGGGAGGGGAGAAGAGAGGGAGGAGGAGAGGGAGGAGAGGAGAGGGAGGGGGGTGAAGAGAGAGAGGGGAGGGGGGCAGGAGAGCGGAGAGAGAAGAGGGAGGAGAGAACTACAGTTGTACATACAGTGAGTTAGTTACATTTGCTTCTGTGCGATTGTTGCTGTTCTTTTCCTCGTCCTGTCGAGGGACTGAAGGTGGAAATGATCCACCTTTAATCTTTAATCGGCTTTAATCTTTACATTTTTATATTTTTAAATGTTCGTTAATATGTGCCGTCTCTTTACAAATACATAAAATAAGAAATAAGGGAGGAGACAGAAGAGAAGGAGGAGAAGAGAGGGCGGAGAGGGCAAGGTCCGGGTGCTGGGGCTGTCAGTCTGGAGCAGGGTGTAAAGCCACACACACACACACACACACACGACCACACACACACATGACCACACACACACACACACACACACACAAGAATACAGCCTTTTCATAGACACATTTGACACATCTATTCTATCAGAAAAAAACTTAACTTAAACTTAAGATGTACATTGTAAAATCTGGATTTGCAAGAAGTTATTTACAAGTACACGAAGTACAAGTACTGCTGCTGCTGCTTCAAATACATAATTTATTGCAGTGGAAATATTTGAATTTGCTAAAGTGGATTTGTATTTGCAAACGTCTCATATCTGGTTACGCTGTGATAGTAACAAAGGTTCCATCTGCATATTATTATTTTTACAGGAAGCTGCAAAAAAACATAAAACTGCATTTGTCTAAAAATAAAACATTTTCTTCCATTAATGTTTTTTTTTCTCCATTTTTCTCCTGCTGTTTCCGTTACGAACTTTATTTTTATATTGTACCAACCGCTGCGAGCATAATTACCTCGCCTTTCGCTTGTGCCGCTGATGCTTCCTGAACATTTTTATTTTTACTTAGACTCAAAAAACACTTTCCAGTTCACTCATAATCCGTTCACTCCCCGTACGGCAACGTTTGAACCAGTGTAGCCACAGCCGCCCCGGGGTGGACCGAGAGACGCTCACACTGTGCAGACGTGGAACATTATGGCGCTCAACAGCCCCGCCCACTTCCGAGTCCGCTCAGGTTTCGGAAGTAAAGTGTCACAGTTCTGCCCGTTTCAGTGACGCTGATCTGTCGTTTGCATTTCTGTATTTTGAACCTGCATTAATCCGTCTGAGGGACCTGTTCCTGAGTTTATTTTCCTCAGTCCAGCTCCGTTTCCGAGTCTGGTCCAGTCCTCCGTTCGCTGCCTCCGTTTTCCCCGCACCTGCCGTTAATTTGCTAATCATCCCTGGGTCGCCTTTACGTTCTCCCTCCGTTCCGTCTTGTCGTTTGTCATTTCACTTGTTCTGTCTAGAGAGACAAGCAGGCGCCGTTTTTTGAATAAACTTTAAACTGTTTTCACTTGACCGAGAAGTTTGGCTGTTTTCTTTGTGTTGCACGTGAGTCCAGTTTTAAGCTGCGTGACATAAAGTTTCTATTTTTCCCATAGACTTTTAGAAAAATTCAAATATTAAGAGTTCAAAGGCATCGTGGAGGCTAACCAGCTACGTGCTAACTAGCTACGTGCTAACTAATATCAATAACACGATTGTCTTAAGTCCAAAAAGCACATTTAATACAAAGTTTCAGAAAGAGATTTTAAATAAAATTATACGTCTTGTGGTCATTAGTTACCACCATAAACTACTTTATATAAATGGACATAGCTAACCCGCTAGCCGCTGCGTTCCAAACAGGAAGTGATCATGGACGCACTTCCAGCTCCATCGACTCTGGCTCCAGTTCACTTTCTATTGAAAAACTGTGGCTCCTCTCTCCGTAACTGCTGCTGTCAGACTCGTCATTTTGGTCTTAAATGTTCGTATTAACCCTCTACATGATCCTGGGGTTTTTATTCCACTATTTTGTCTGTTCGTATTACCCTCTACATGATCCTGGGGTTTTTATTCCACTATTTTGTCTGTAAATTAAGATATAAACATTAATAACAGACAAATTAGGTGCCTTCTTTCTCTTAGTCCACTTCTTTATACAGACTATGGACAAACTCTCTCCCCACTGAGCCGCAGTTGCTCTACGACTAAAGCAGTTCTCCCAGTAACGCTATCCGATGCTAATGCTAAGCTAATCCGAAATCACTTGGAACTTGAACTTGTTTTTCCCTCTTAAAATGCATTTAGTCCACCGCACCGAAGTAGTCACTGACTCCGCTGCGGACCGCCTCATGTGAACAGGCTAATGGTGGAGATGAATGGAGTGACTAATACGTACAGGCATCTGGTGCAGGGGAAGGGGCCTTTAGCCGCGGAAGGGGTTTGTAGTTCAGTAAAGTTGTGAAGAGCTTTTAAAGGTGTTGTGTTTCCTGGGCTTTCTATAAAGAATACGTCAGTGTTAAGCGCTGGCCCTGCTGACTACTGTAAAGTGAAAGTAATTGGTGTAAAAAGGGGCTATGTTTACTGACGCTAGCCGCTCTTAGCCTTTAGCGTTGTTCTAGTGCTGGATAATTAGCTCGGATAAACTGTGGGAGTGTGGTATAGACGAAGTGATCATGACAGACGGGGAAAATAACATAAACGCTGGATCCGTAAATGCGTTTTATAATGAAACTGTAGAACAGGGGTGTCCAAACTATGGCCCGGGGGCCAAATGCGGCCCTCAGAGCAATTTTTATTGGCCCTCTGGCCTTCAGTTGAACTGGCCCAATTGACATAATCAGTACTTTTTACGGCAAATTTGAGTGATCCTTCCACTATAACCTAAATAACATCACACTGTATTGTCATACAGACATAAAATTAATGTTTCAAGCCTCATTTGTGATGTCAAAACTATGTTAAATGCACCATCTGAATTATCCGCTGTATTGACACTGGTCTGTGGCCCTTCGTGTTTAATATTTTTCAAGATATGGCCCTTGGTGAAAAGAGTTTGGGTACCTCTGGTGTAGAACTATAATGACCGTAAGGGGTAAACAATGAAAGACATCACCTTAAACGGCCTATATTACACAAAACTGACTCTTGTAGCTTTAAGTCATGTTCTAAAGCTGTTTCCTCCTCAAAAACAGACCTGGAGTTGTGTTTTGTTTCATTCACACGTGTTTGAGTAACACTTTATTATCAGTCTGTCTACATCTCCAAAGCTCAAAATGCTCTGTTCCACCTTGTGATGTCATGTTACCTTTGTCGCAAAGCCTGGTGGATCAAAGAGGCAGACTCGGGATTCAAAAAATTAACAGACTTTATTAAAAAGAAAAATGCAAAAGCTGGGTGTTGGGAGCTGGGTCGGAGGCTGAGGTGATCGGTGGGTCCAAAAACGGGAACACGGGAGGATGAACCGGTGAATACCATATTTTCCGCACTATAAGTCGCACTTTTTTTCATAGTTTGGCCGGGGGTGCGACTTATACTCCGGTGCGATTTATATGTGAAGTACATGTTTTTTTCTTCATTATTATGCATGTTTTGGCTGGTGCGACTTATACTCCGGAAAATACTGTAAACTGACGATCTGGCCGCGTGTGTAGAAATGAGCTGGGTCTTTGTACTCCAGAGGTTGTAGCTTGATCGCTGATTGGCTGCAGGTGTGTAGTGGGCGGAGCCAGACTCTCCGCCCAGCTCCAGGCACAGACACTGAAGACAGCATAGAAACACACAGGGAAAAACTGGAATCCTGACAACCTTTAGTTCAGTAGAGATTGGCAATTCCGGTGTATTCTAGTGAAGATTTATGGAGTTTAAAAACACTTCCTGTATTACCACATGACATCACAAAGTGGAACTTGAAACAAAACACAACTCCGGGTCTGTTTGTGACGAGGAAACAACATTAGAACCTACAGTAGATCAGAAAATAGCGTCATATGGGCCCTTTAATCTTTGGCTGTGTTCCGAGTGTAAACTTGTGTAGACTTTGTTTGAGTCTGTTCTATTCCCAAGGGTTAGTCCTGGTCCAGTCCAGGTTTAGTCCCAGTTTTGATGTGATGCGTGTGGAAGTGTAAACGCAGCCGTAGTTATTCTGGAACAACTTCGAAAAGCAGCGTCGCTAGTGAAAAAAGTGAGCCATGATTCTTGTCAGGAGCAGGGAGTCGACGGGGGGGACAAAGAGGTCTGTTGTCCCGGGCTCCGTTGTCTCAGGGGCCCAGAATTGGACCCTCTTCCAATTCATTTCTATTAGAGGGGGGCCCACGTGAGGTGTCTTGGCCCGGGCCCCCATATTTCTGTCGCCAGGCCTGGTCAAAAGTTCCTAGCTGGAGAATTTTTTGCAGTGATTTTGTGCATGTTTTTGGTTTAAACATCAAAACCAGAAACCAGTGACCACCACTACAAGGTTCTGGAAGTAAATCTCCAATTCATTTTTCCTAGACTTTACAAATACAAAAGAGGCTAATCGGCTAAGCTAACTAATGGCAAATAAAGCTAGAATTTTAGACTAAAACAACCATCCTCCATTGTGTGTTTCAACTTAAAACATTTGGATTTCTAAAAAAGTCTTATGGGAAAATGAATGGAAACCGTTCACCTGGGTCCTCTGTGGGCTTCAAAGTGCCCGAGTGTTGCGCTCCACTGGGGCCTTCTCGCTGTGAGGCACTTGCTAATGCTAACCGCTTTGCAAATACACCTCTATGAATGCAATAATAATACACCGCTTTTACTGAGACGTCTTTAGTGAATAATTCATTGGCGGAATCTCACTCCAGATGTTCCACAGTCGTACAGTGATACGGACATATGGCTGCGTTCTGGTTTCATTTATATTTCCCTCCAAGAGCCAAACGTTATCGCACTATATTTTCAAAAGTGCGTTAACTGCTGTCAGACTGTCACTTTCTTGCTCAAAGGGCCCATATTACTCTATTCTCTGATCTATGTCACAAACAGACCTGGAGTTGTGTTTTGTTTCATTCACACATGTTTAACACACAAACGCTGCAGATTTAGGCTGATCACCTTGTGATGTCATGTGGTAATACAGGAAGTGCTCCGCTGCGTTTTTAAACTCCAAACACCTTCACTAGAATCATTTGGATAATTTAAGCCTTGGAATTGCCAATCTCTATAAAACTAAAGGTAAAAAGGAGAGGTTAACTTGAAAACTGCTGCTTCATGACATCACAAGGTGGAGCAGAGCATTTTGAGGTTTGGAGATGCAGACAGACTAATAATAAAGTGTCACTCAAACACGTGTGAATGAAACAAAACACAACTCCAGGTCTGTTTTTGACGAGGTAACAGCATTATAACACGGCTTAAAGCTCACAAGAGTCAGTTTTGCGTCATATTGGACCTTTAAATTCTCAAAGCCACGCCCACGTCTTTGTGATGTCTTTTCCGTTCGACTTGTTCTTTTACCCAGTCTACTGTCTGAATCCCCTAATCCCTGCTTTCTGTCTGGCAGGTCACACGGGACTCCGGCTCAGACCCTCCGCCCGTCATCCTGTTCCCAGCGTCTGGCCGCGGCGCCTCGGGGTCGCTGCGCAGACGCAAGAGGGACTGGGTGATCCCCCCCATCAACGTGGCCGAGAATTCCCGAGGACCGTTCCCGCAGATGCTCGTCAGCGTAAGTACCGCTCCTGATCGGCTGTTCGTTCAGGAATTCCATCTGGGAATTCTTCAGAACCACTCGGAATGTTGATGAAAGTATTCCCAAAGATGTTGATAATGGAATGTTCAATTGCATTAGAAAATCTAGTTTGATGATGTTAATACAATCCCCCAGTGTAATTAAAATCACACGAGTCTTAAGGTATTTACACAGGCCCGGAGACGTTTCCCTCTCATGCTCGTCGTGCCGAAAGAAGTGATTTTTGCTGCTGTTTTGGAGGAGACTACACAAAGGTCTCTATGATTTTTATAGACAGTTTTTTACAATATTTGTCACAGAATCTGCGCTGAAGTAATAACACTGCAATTCCTCCGGGACATGGTGAAAATGTGGAAGAAATCTTTAAAATCTATAAAAAAAATATTTACTTTGCATTATACTGGTACAAGGAGGTTTATCAAATACAGATATAAACAAATCCAAGTTTTACTGATGTCTGTACAGCCAGGGCCGGCGACAGAATTATGGGGGTCCGAGGCAAGAAGGCTCACGAGGCCCCCCTTTAAAATAATAGGAAGATGGGCCAATTTTGGACCACTGGAACAACTGACCCCTTTTCAACTTCACTCATTATTACTACCACTATGTTGCTTAAAAGTCCAATATTACACAAAATGGATTCTTGCGAGTTTTGAGCCACGTTCTAATGCTGTTCCCTCCTCAAAAACACACCTGGAGTTGTGTTTTGTTTCATTCACACATGTTTGAGTAACACTTTATTATTAGTCTGTCTACATCTCCAAAGCTCAAAATGCTCTGTTCCACCTTGTGATGTCATGAAGTGGTAGTTTTCAAGTTAACGGCTCCTTTTTACCTTTAGTTTTATAGAGATCGGCAATTCCAGGGCTGAAATGATCCAAATGATTCTAGTGAAGGTGTGTGGAGTTTAAAAACACAGTGGAGCACTTCCTGTATTACCACATGACATCACAAGGTGGAACAGAGTGTTTTCAGTTTGAGAGAAGAACTCAGCCTAAATCTGCAGGGTTTGTGTGTTAAACATGTGTGAATGAAACAAAACACAACTCCAGGAATCATTAGAACAGATCCAAAAACGTCATGGTAGTAAAACTGTATCCTCTCGTACTGTAATTAGTACTACTACAGTCCAGGTACTACGTATATTTATAAATATTTTAGCTACCAAATGTACTACATTTGTACTTCAATTGGTTCAACCTATAGAAGATTACTGCTTCTGTTTTTCTGTTTTATTAATCCCATTGCTACAACAAATTCTACGATATTTGTCTCCCTGCCCGTGGTGGATGAAGTAACTTAGTTAAGTAAAAAGTACAGAGGCAAAAAATACTCAAGTAAAAGTTAAAAATATCACATGAAAAAATCTACTTAAGTAAAAGTATTTAAGTACATGTTTAAAAATGTACTTTAACAAATTAACAACACTTGTGCGAAATACTTTAACTTTTTACTCTTAAAGTGTTAAATGTAGTGATACTGATGAAAAATGAGACATTTTGGTCAACAGTAGCAACACAAACCAGTTTCTTACTTTGTCTTTTTCTGAATTTTGTGTATTTATTTTTGTTTTGCTCAAAGCTGAATCTTGAAGTCGAAAACTTTAGTCAGGATGTTTCCACGAACATGGTAAAAATAACCCCTCAAATCATAGGAAAAGTACTTTTTACTTCAGTCCTGTTCAAAAATGTAGTGGAGTAGAAAGTACAGATACTGCTCTCAAATGTAGTGAAGTAAAAGTAAAAAGTATCCACTGTAAAATGTACTTAAGTAAAATACAGATACCTCAAAATTCTACTTAAGTACAGTACTTTACTACTTGTACTTCGTTACCTTCCTCCACTGCTGCCTGCCTCTCGTCATTTAAAGGTTTTATATATTTATAGGAGTTTAAAATTAGAAAATCAAACTAAATCTAAAAAAAAACACCTTCCTCTCCTCCGCTGCAAAAGTCTCGGCAAGTTCCCCGCAGTAAAAGCGAAAAGTATTGTGTAATATGTGTGTGTAAACCATTCCTCTGTCCTCATTAAGTATTAACAACCAAAACGAAACGATCACTACAAACTGTGATATTATAAAGGTGCAATAAAACCAGGGGATTATGAGGTCTGGAGGTCAGACTTATACACGCCTTTCCAGGAAATCATAAAAGCATGAATAAGAAATAAAGCGTGTGAACGAGTTGAGCCGACGCCGCTGCTGCTGTTACTGTTACTGTTGCTAATGCTAATGCTAATGCTGATGCTAACCAACTGCTTCAAATTCTGCGCCTCTGTCACGATGGATCGTTTTGTCTCATTGCCCTGCGCTCAACTCTTTCTACGTGAGCTGTAATCATAGACTGTTTATACAAATGGACGTAGCTAACCCGCTAGCCGCCGCGTTCCAAACAGGAAGTGATCATGGGCTGCGCTACCGGCTCCTTCGGCTCCAATTCACTTTCTACTGAAAAACCATGGCCCCTCTCTCTGTATCTGCTGCTGTCAGACTCGTCATTTTGGTCTTAAATGTTCGTATTAACCCGCTCTACATGATCCTGGGGTTTTTATTTCGCTATTTTGTCCGTGATTCAAGATATGAACATTAATAACAGACGAATCAGGCGCCCCTATAACCGCTAGCCCAGATGAGCTTCATTTGACTGGAGCCGAACGCCGTGGGTGACGTCACGCTCACGTCTTTATACAGTCTATGGCTGTAACATCTACCCAAAGTCAGCTGCCTCACTCCTCTTTTTATCCCACCATCATCTCGCACTAGTTACAAAACGCTCACAGTTTGGATCTTTTGGTTCGTAAATTCTGTAAAATAAATGTGTGTGGGTTTTTTTTTATTTCCCGCTTTCGTCTCCCGGGCGGATTTGTTCCATTCCCCGAAAACTTTTAAAACCACAGCATCGAGACTTTCTTTGTTTTGTGAGTTTTTGGAGAAAGTCCCATCAGCTTGTCGCACTTTACTGCCTCAGCTACTTCCACCGTGTCCACTCCGGAGCCACAGAGCCACAGCAGATAGTGAATGGGGAGTGTCACTCGGAGATGTATTGTGGAGCTAAAGTCAATCTAGTGTGTAGTAAACAGGACTTTGAGGCTCTGATGGTTTGTGAAGTGGTGCGGGTTGATGTCTCTTAAAGTCTGGTATGGCTCCACTAGTGTAACTGCTTTTAGTACCATTGTGTTTGTGCTGTTTGTGATAAGTGCTGCTACTACCAGCGATGCTCCGTAGACAGTTCTTCTTCTTCAGTACGGCTCCATTAGCAATTCTCAAGTTATTTCGAAAAGTGAAATCTTATAAAAGTGACATCTACTCATATTGAAAACAACTAAAAAAACATACGGCGTCTTGTTAGAGTGAAATCCGCCCTGTTGTTCTTGTGTCTCTATGTGTCTAATCTGTGACACTGTGGATCATTCTGTTAGAATTTACACATTTTAAATCACAATATTCATCTAAAACGACTTAATAAAAGAAGCAAATCCGCTGACTTCCGCGTTAGAAAACTGCAGTGTCCAATGGGAGCTGACGTCGCCGTAAACGTCGTCACAACAAAGCGGCGCGTGCTGTCGGCGCCCCCTATGGACAGCTGCACGTCACACTAGAGCGGCACATTTTTTTTCATTTGTACCAAAATGACGACGCGACGCTGCCGAATCCTACGAGTATCAACGATTAAGAAAATAAAACTGGAGAAGGAAGTGCGTCACAGTGGGCGTGTACGTCACAGTGGGCGTGTACCTCACAGTGGGCGTGTACTGGTAGAGGTGAAAACGGGGTAAATTGGCAAAATGGCGTCTTGAAAATAAGCGATTAAAGATTTACTCAAACATGAATCACTCAACTTCAGGTGAGTAAATGTTGAGGTTAAAAGCTCTGAAAAGCCGAAGCTGATTTAAAGGTTCAGTCTGTAACTTTTCTGGTGTTTCTTCTTGTTTCCATGATGTTATTGTTAAGTTTCATGTGTAGAGGTGATCCGGCTTGATGTGAGACTCCTGTTTATCATGTTATTTCTGAGCAATATAATGACCTGCAAGTTTAAAGCCATACTGCGAAACATTCAACGCAATAACTTCACCAATCAGTAGGTTTTTTATAACACTTTGAGCTGGCAAAAAGTCGAATTTGCACATACACACCGCTGATGCATTATCTGCTATTACAACCGCTACTACTATGACACGAAAACGATATTTGCAGATTTATTGCGAGGCTGGCTCCCTCCTGAGGGCGCAGCAGACGCAGGCACCGCCGGCCGACGTGGTCTCGCGCCCC
>KN471903.1:17427-33323 GCA_000787095.1 Periophthalmodon schlosseri
ATGAGCTTCATTGACCGGAGCCGAACGCTGTGGCTGACGTCACGCTCCCTCAGTGTCACAGTCTGTGGTTGCTCCTTATAGGTTGCCTCAAAGGTATTGAATAATGGGTCAAATGCAGAGGCGGTAAATGTTAATTAATTTAGAGACATGTAAACTTCGCTCTCACCTGTGGACATACACACTGTAGGCAAGGCAGCTGAAATGTATTGCCCAAGGGTACAGTAACGGTGTGCACTGGTGTGAGCAGGGTTTGAACCGGTGACCTTCACAGTGACGGACGGGAGCTCTAAACTCCGGCTCGCGGTAACAGTTCAACATTTGTGGATTTTTTTTTTCTTTTGGCTATAATTTATGAAAATCCCAGGAACAGCAGAAGAAAACTGTATTCAGTCAACACGCCAAAACTTTTGTCCAGTTGACGGGATTAAAACTTCTTTTGCTGTGGAACCTGATTTAGGGATTACGCAGAATTCCCAGAGAATAGATTTAAGAGAACTGGATCATGGCTTCCCCTATATCAGAACGGTACAAAATTACAGTGGTGGAACGTAACAAAGGAAAAGTAGTAAAGTACTGCACTTAAGTATACATTTTAGGTATTTGTACTTTACTTGAGTACATTTTTAAGTTGATTCTTTTTACTTGTACTTCACTACATTTGAGAGCAGTATCTGTACTTTCTACTTCACTACGTTTTTGAACAGGTTTGAAAAGTAAAATAATTTTTATTTTTGTTTTGAGATCCACCATGTTTTTAAACCCCCTGTGATTTTTTTTTTACCTTTACTATTTCCAATACGGATTGATCGTGCGTGTCTCTGATTGGCTAATCCACCTGTCAGTCACGCCCATTTGAAAACGTAAAGTACTGAAGATGTGTCTGTTCTGGATCCCAGGCAACAATATGGCGGAAGATCATTTGTACTTGGTTACGTGAAAAATATAGGATACAGCTCCTTAAATATTTGTTTTGTGTCAGAATCGAAAACCACTGCAGCGTTTCCCCTCTGCTTTTTAACAAGATATGCTAAACAAAAAAAACTAACAAAGCTGGAAAGCCCATAGATTTTTGTGAATTTCTGTGGTCAGTAATGGGCAGAAAAAATCAAGTTGTATTGGGGATGAGTATTGGGATTTCTCTATAACTCCAATATTTCTGCTCCTCGGCAACAGAACTACAACTCTGTATCTACTAAAATGGTTTGGCTCCGAGACGCTCTCCCCCGTGGCAGGCATCAATGCGCTTTTGTTATCTCAGATACAAATCAGTGGTGCAGGACTTTGAACGAAGGCGAGAATGAAGTCCAGACTCAGAAATGTTCCTCCAACACAAAGGCATGTCTTTTGTAAAAACATGGCGGATTTTTTATACAGTAAGCATGTGGTTTGTGTCATGATCTTTCTTCTCGGGCCAAACCGCCATCAATACAATGTAAGAAGCTTTCAGAACCTTCCATTGATCCACGCACTTCTCCAACAGCGCACCGGCATTGATTCATTTTGCCTGGGCAAATAAAGACCCGACATAAGCAGCTCCCTAAACCCTCAACTCGTCTTAACTCCCGACTATTACAACAAGCGTCAGCAGTATCGAAAACGTGAACAAACCAAACATAAAACGCTAATTCACCCGGAGAAGGAGGATTTTTGAATACATGTGAAATGCCATATTGATTTTGGAGTCGCTGACTGTTGTGTGAGGGAATAACTGGCTGAAAAAGGTAGAGGAAGAAAACGCCGCGAGTTGGGTCATGACACCGCGGCAGAGCCAAGTTCAAACCAAGTACGAGATCAAGCTTCGGTTCAGTAAAAAGTTTTCAATTTGGGTTTGGACTCTGATCCAAAGCCTTTAACGCTATTCTGAAGTGTTCCTAGAATAGCTGCACTGCTGTCGTTCTTACAAGTGAAAAACATATTGCAAATGTCTTAAAGGGCCCGTGTGACGCCATTTTCTGATCTATGTTCTAATGTTGTTTCCTCGTCGCAAACAGACCTGGAGTTGTGTTTTGTTTCATTTACATGTTTAACTCACAAACCCTGCAGATTTAGGCTGAGTTCTTCTCTCAAACTGAAAACACTCTGTTCCACCTTGTGATGTCATGTGGTAATACAGGAAGTGCTCCGCTGTGTTTTTAAACTCCACACACCTTCACTAGAATCATTTGGATGATGTCACCTCTGGAAGATCACTATGGATCATTCCTGGACGACTGAGGGATTACACACAGACGGCCCTGGAAGTTCCAATCTCTGCTGAACTAAAGGTAAAAGGAGCTGTTAACATGAAAACTACCGCTTCATGACATCACAAGGTGGAGCAGAGCATTTTGAGCTTTGGAGATGTAGACAGACTAATGATAAAGTGTTACTCAAACATGTGTGAATGAAACAAAACACAACTCCAGGTCTGTTTTTGAGGAGGGAACAGCATTAGAACATGACTTAAAGCTACAAGAGACAGTTTTGTGTGATATAGGACCTTTAACATTAATAGGTGTGAAATCACTCATTAGGGGCTTGAATGACTATGCTAAGTAGGACACACTTAGGGTAGCACAACAGACCTAGCCTACAAACAGAAACTGTAAACATACGCTGTTTACAGTATCAGTGTAGTTAGCTCCTCCCTTCAAGACAGATATAGGCAGTGTCCAGCAGTGATCTGACCAGAACTGAAGAAGCGTCTTGGACGAGCAGCCAAACGTCTTCACTCTAAAGCTTTTTGTCCAGTTTACAGATTTAATTTTTCTTTTGCTTTAACACTAAAGTTAGCACCTTCAAACAGTCATCATTTAGTGAAGATAGAACATCGAGATTTCAGTATAGTTGTAAATGGAATGTTGTTGATTCGTTTGCTTGTCTATAAAAACATAAGATAATATTGGATTTCCAACCATCACAAGAAAAGCCCAATATTTTTCAGCTCGCAACACACGCTTTAGGCCCAGTTGTATTGGTAGCTGGCGGTCAGTCTTGGTTGTTTTCACTCACAAAAGTCTTCAAAATTGTAAACCTTATGATCTTTATATAATTAATTATAAAAACTAGTTAATTTTAAACAGTTTGCAGTGGTCCAAAGTTATTCCTTACTTACTTTATACATTCTGAGCATCCTAATTTTTTACCTTGATGAGTTTCTAAGCGCTTTTCCACAACTTTTTCACAACAGAGTGGGGTTTTGCGGTCACGGTAATGCAACTAGCATGCTAATCACGCACAACCATGATTCTCTGACAATATAACACTTTATAATTAGCTGCAGACAGTACATAACTGACTTATTTTACCTCAACAGCTGCTTTTTCAGTCTATCTGTACTGGTGCAAGGCTAATTTTCATGTACATGGAAAAAAATCTAGTACAGGGTCTTTGAAATGTAACACTTTTATCACTGTGGATTCGCCAACAGAACTTTTATAATGCTGGAAGTCAAATTATTCGATTGTGTTTTAATTATCCTCCAGTCATATCGACGTCTCTTTTAATTCTTTCCTAAATCTCCTCGGCTCGGTGTTATAGCTGAGATCAGATGTTTGTGCATGATTTTACGATTGGCTCTGCTCTAAAACCTAAAGTATAGACATATGACTTTGAAAGCACAAACACTTTATAGAGGGAGCCGTAATGGGAGACGCACAGCAGCCTGCAATTTCAGCTAAACGTTTTTATTGGATGATATTTTATGTGCATGAAGATGTCTGTGTCTGCCAGCTGTCCTTGGGAAAAAAACCTCTGGATGTTTAGAAAAAAAACTACTGCGGCATCCTTCAATAAACACAGCGCTCCATATCGACCAGCCGCCGTATACAGACACAGTCCTGCCCCGGCTGCAAACCTGACAAACCCGCACTTTTACGGGAGTTTTGTTCCAACGAGTAATGATGGAATTGTCTTATTGTTTGACTTTTAGCATGTAAACGATAATAAAACCCATGCCCAAGATTTGTTTTTTTACTTGGCTAATTGTTTTAATCAGGGTTGGAAGTGTGTTTGCCAAGGCGCACAACAACCGTTTGCATGAAGGGGTGGGTTGAATAGCAGAGTAGCTGAACAGTTAGCACTAACGCTATCTAGCGCTAACACTAGCCCAATTGAACCGTGCTAGCCCCTAAAGCGCGGTACGTTTGTCCAGTGTGAGTGCAAACGAAACAGAGCATGGTTCGTTTGGGACCCGGTTGGAGGAGGTGGGTCACGGTTGCTCATCTACGTTTACACGCGTGATTTATGTCCACGAGCCCTGTCTATGTAGAGGAAGAGGATAAGAGGAAAAAGTGAGTGAACTCCGCTCCAAACTCACGTCGAACCCGAGTTCACCTTCAGACAGGACTGCGACAGACGGAAGTTCCTCGTCTCCCGTCGTCCTCGCTGCTCCGCACTGTCGTTTGATCCGTAAACTCACAGACGAGAGTCGCAGCAGGACTCATATCTGCCTCACAGTTTAAAGAAAACGAGCAGCGGCGTGTGACGACGTCGCCGTGGCTCGTCCGGTTGTGCAGGTGTGAGTGCGGCCCACAGAAAGTTCAAAAGGTTCAAAAGTCCCGGTGCGGGCGCGGCCTTAGTCTCACGTTTGACTGGAGTTTGCTTGTTCTCTCTGTGATTGAGTGGGGTTTCTGTGTGTTCCTGTTTTTCCCATCAACTTAAAAACATAAACAATTGGCCAAATCCTTCATCTAAGTCCAGGACAAGCCTATAATATCTGGACATGGGTTCCCACGCACTGCACTGTGACGCCCGCTGCTCCTGACGGGTCATTTCATTGAAGGATGGGTCAAATGCAGTGGACACATTTGAATAGTTTTTACTGTTGGCTTAGTATTCACGGGTTTCAGACAATTCCTTTCAGATTTGAAGGACTTTGTGAGGACCCATAGTGGACCTTTCCCCATTCGATATAATATTTTGATTTGAGTTGTTTAATTGCTATGACCACGGAGGATTTGAAACCCATGAATAGTAAACCTTAACCTCCACAAACCCTTCATTTAGGAGAATGAGAAAAAGCAGGACAAGTTGTTGAATATGGTGAATATGGTGGAAAGACCATAGACTGTATTTATAAACAAACATAGCTAACACGCTAGCCGCCTCTCTCCAAATAGGAAGTGGGCATGTGCTTCTGCTCCACTGGCTCCATTTCACTTTACACTGAAACATTTTGGTCTTAAAATGTTCGTATTAACCCTCTACATGATCTTGGTGTTTTCATTTCGCTATTGTGTCCGTCACTAAAGATATAAACATTAATAAGAGACAAATCAGCTGCCTTCTTTCCCCGAGGTCGCTCTCGCTCGCGTTAGCAACAAGTCCGATTGACAGCGTTGCTAAGCGCCCGCCCCCTGCCAAACTAACAGCTTTGTTCCAGATTGGCTCTTTGGTTGCTACGATACGCGCAGTCAGGATTCCAAATATGGAGCGAACGCTGCGGGCGACGTCACACTCCCTTAGTCCACTTCTTTATACAGACTTTGGGGCAAACTCGCATTTTATTTTAGGAAACTATTTGTAGCTGCAGCTTGATTTAAAGTAATAGATTCGTTGTTATGTAATTAGCTGGGTGTGCCGCGCTTCTTGTTATTACTTGAATGCGCTCCACGGTCGCACCTTTTGATTCCATTCTCGCATAAACAACGGAGCGGCTCACCTCCTCTTGTATGTCATTTGTATGCATTGTCAGTGTGTTTTTTTGCGTTTTGCTCTCGCTGCGGCACCTGTGCTCCACTTCCCCCCCGTCTCTCCCGAGCGCGTCGGAGAAAAGCGTTTTGCGAGAGGGACCCCTCGAGGCGCGCGCCGGCTCGCTCCTCCGCGTACGTTTATGAGTGATTAATGACTTCGCCGCTTCACCGGTAACCGCGGCAACAACAAAGACACCCGAAAGACAGACGGGCGCGGTGTGTGAGGGAGAGGAGGAGAAAGAATGGAGCAGAGTGACTGTGCTTAGGTGAACGTGAATGGGAAAATGAGACACGAAAGAGAGATGGAGAAGAGAGAGAGAGAGAGAAGGGGGGGTATGAAAGTTTTGACTGGGTTTATGGAACATCTGTGTTTTTGTTCAAGTCTAGTGGAGATTGTGAAAACGAAGTGTGGATGGATGTAAGCCATAAACGCAAAGAACTGAGGTGGCCACAGTAACTAAGACGCAGAGTCCAGTAAAGGGAATTGGTCATTATCTGGAAAACAGCGACATTTTGAAAAGCAATAAGCGTTTTACTGCTAAATAAATGCACACGTTTTTATATAGCGCTTTTCCACCTTCAAGGACCCGCTCACCCATTCGCACACACGTTCACACACCAGTGTACGCACACGCTGGTTGCGAGGAGGCTTACGCGTCTTGCCCAAGGACGCGACAACAGTAATCATCCGCGGGAGCCGGGATCGCAACGCCGACCTTCAGATCGGCGGACAAACGCTCCGCCGACTGAGCAACCGTCGGCGAGAATGTGCGGTTGTCTAAAAACGTACCAGCCGAAATAACGTTGCAATTAAAAGTTCAGACTTAATGAAAATAGTTTTAAGAGTAGCAAAGTGGGTTGGAGGCCGTTTGGGTAGTTTGTAATAAGGTTTGGTCAAATCAATATGTAATATGAGAACTTGGCCCCTATTAAATTGAATACTACTTCCTTAGTCGCATCACATATACACAATTCCCACTTTAGTCCTGTTTTTGCATTAAAGACTTTGGCTCCTTGCGTGAGACAGACCGAACGCCGTCGATGGGCAGCAGTCATTTGAATTAGAACATTTATTTCCAGTGTCTGTTACATTTGTTTGAATCTTTCTCCTGGATTCGCACATTGGCCCGTCAAATCCAGACTGACATCTCTTTCTGTAATTTTTATACAGATTGATATCAGTCTGGTCCCCACGTCCTCCGCTGCGTCCAATCAGATCTTTTATTTTCAGTGACACGTGAAACGAAGGAGCTCATTGGTCACCTGTGATTTACCTATAAAATCACATTTCTCTCACCTCAGATTAACAGAGTTTTGGCTTCGCTCGTTGATTCTGCAGAAATCCGGCTTTTTTTTTCAGCCCTTCTTTATTTTTTTCCGATACCGTGCCTGTCCCTGATGGGCTAATCCACCTGTCAGTCACTCATGAGACTCACATCTTCGTAAAGTATTGAAGCAGCGTGTGTTCTGGAGGCAAACACTGGCCCAGTTTCAGTGTCATCTCGGTTAGTTTACCCTTGACAGCTTCACTACGGCGTTCTTCCCTCCTTCAGGATCACTAGCTCCAGCGTAGACCACTCCATTCTCGTGACAGACTCTGAATAGACTTCAGACTCACACATATGCTGCCGATTCTTCTTTTGAACATCCTCATTGTTTGGGAAGCTTTGTCTGGGCACATTCTGCTTTCATCCCTGAACAATGTGGAAAGACAAAAGGTTGCATTTTTTTGGGGGGAGATTTCGCTTGGGGATAGCGGTTGAAAATGTGTTTTTTACGGATCGCGAGGCTATCGTTACGTCGGTCAAAAACGAATCCATGTCACTGCCCATATGTTTTGCATTTATGAGCAGTTCTGCGGGCGAAATGGCTTCAAGCTGTGAAAACACTGAAGTGTGGAGCCGCGCTGAGCTAAGCCAGTGTGCCGGACGTGCCCTGGCGCACGGGTGTGTTTAGTCTTGTTCTCTTGTTCTGCGGTCTGCTGCAAACATAAATTAACTTCAAAATAACGTTATTACGGTAACTCGCGGACAATGGGAGTCTTTGAGGAGCGGGTTCGGACCTCCCGCTGCGCGTCGGAAGAGGCCGGTGTCCATATGGGACGCAGTACCGTTGTCGTGTCGGCGTTTCATTTGCTCTCTGCCTCTCGCTCTAACAACATCTTGGCTGGATTTAAACTCCCTGGAGGTGTTTTTTGAATAGATTATTTTGCTCCCAAGGTTCTTCCCAACCTCCAGCTGAGTTTTCCTCCAGCGCAAACAACCCCAAACAATTTGCGTAAATCCTGCAATTTCCTGTAAGCGCTCCACGGACAAAAACTGATCTTAACTGTTATATGAATGAGAACGAGAGGATACGGAGGTCAGCTCGTTTGTCAGTAAAAGGTTCAATAGTAAATCATTACGGTAGTGACGCTACAGGTGCTATTTTCTGCAGCGGACAAAGTGGTTTAATTCAAATAGACATAAATCCAAACCACAATTATAGAGTTTAAAACAATATAATAGTGTCCAAACATGAAGCGTCCAACAAACGCTGACCAGCACCAAACCAGCGGCTCTTCTACAGCTAAACAAACAATAATAATATTTAACTTCTTCTTTTGGACTAACAGCTCTGTCCATAATGCTGCAAATGTTTTGTTTTTTTGTTTTTTCTAATAAATCCTTCTGAATTCGTAGACTATGTTTTGGATCAACAGCAAAGACTGAAACTCTTGTTCATTGCTGTAAAGGCGTTTCCAGAAACTAAAAACTAAAACGACTTTGAACTGTTTACTAATTAATCCAGGTTATGAAAATGTACGTACGATCTGAAGGTTGGTGGTTCAAATCCCGCTCTCGACATAAACATCACTGGTTGAGCGGTCAGATCCACTGACCCACAGGTTGGTGGCGCGATTCCAGCTCCCACAAATGAGAGTGGTCAGATCCACTGACCCACAGCGATTCCAGCTCCCGTAGATGATTGCTGTCGTTGGAACACTTAACCCCCTCGTCCTCAGAGTCTGCGTACGCTGGTGTGTGAATGTGTGTGTGAATGGGTGAGTGGTTCCTTGATGTGAAGCGCTTTGAGGTGGAAAAGCGCTGTATAAAAATGGGATTATTCACCCATTTAGAAATAAATAGTTAATAAAACATATTCACTTTAGTCCTACTGTCCAATTAGATGTGACGAAATACAAAAAGACGTTTCAGTGAATTAAAACAACATTATAAAACAAATATACTTAAGATGTTTCTGAATTATTGTGGTTCAGGGCCAGAGTCATTATGCCATGTGGGTTTGGATCAAATTAGCAAAATAAAACAATATAAACCTGATGTGAGCTGTTATTTTCCTGTCAAATGAGGCTGGAGCTAATGGCACAATTTAGCTACTTGTGGTCTTCATTCAACAGAACGTTTTAAAAGCTTTTGTCAGATCTGATTTTCAGCCTTGGACAATAATAACCCTTTTGTACGGACAAAAGTAAATGTTGAATTGTGTTCTTTTGGGTTTCTTTCGACTCACTTTGCAAAATAAAAGAAATAAGGAGTAATGTTACAAAACTCATTAAACCAGTAAATATATACAACTCTATAACTTGAACTCTTTCACATTTTTATACAGCGCTTTTCCACCTTCAAGTCACTCAAAGTGCTTTACGTCAAGGAACCACTCACTCATTCACACACCAGTGTACGCAGACACTGGGGGAGAGGTGGGTTAAGTGTCTTGCCCATGGACACAACAACAGCATTCATCTGTTTGAGCCGGAATCGCGCCGCCAACCTGCGGGTCGACGGATGTGACCGCTCTACTAATGTTTATGTCAAGAGCGGGATTCAAACCACCAACCTTCGGACCAGTGGACAAACATTCTACCAATTGAACATTGTCACTGTTTTAAAATACAAGAACGAACTTATATATATGAAAAAAAAAAAAAACATAATGTAATTGGCAGCTGATTTTTTTGCTTTTTCAAATCGTTGTCGCTCCCAAAGTAACTCGTCTGCCTCCTGAACACACCTCAGCAGGTTTATTTCTTCCTCTGTAATAAAATTTGTCCGGATCAATGTAATTATATCTATCAGTTGCAGGAAATGGAAGTCTCACACAATCTCCCTTTATCGACAGAGGGAAAAATAAATAGTTCCCGTGTTTGGTGTTTGTCAGCGTTTAGTCTCTGCGTTTGTGTGCTCAGGGAAGTGAGACTGCAACGTAATTTCCACTGTTAATATCTCATTATTTTGAAATTAGCGGCGTGAAGTTGGGGGTAAACATGTTCTTCAAGGCAAATCGGCTCTGGGTTTTAAAGCGTGAAGCCCTGAGCCCACGGCCGCTACGGGCTTATTGAAAGGCAAATAGAAACAAAAGGCCTCTTGCATCAGCCACCCACTCGCAAATTTCACATCAGCCGCAGACGTCATCCAGTCTTCTAACATAATACGGGGTGATATTTAATTAAAAAGAATACAGAAATATATACAGTACATTCACACATAAATCGGACCTATTCTGCAAAATTCTTTTCAGAGCTTTTAACCGTGTTTTAGTTGTTTCTTCTCATTGAGCCTCTGAAGCTGTGTTTGGAGTGATTCATATTTGAGTCAATCTTTAATCGCTTATTTTCAAGACGCCATTTTGCCGATCCATCCCCGTTTTCACCTCCACCGGTACACGCCCACTGTGACGTACACGCCCACTGTGACGTACTGTGACGTACGCACCTTCTCCAGTTTTATTTTCTTAATCGTTGATACTCGTAGGATTCGGCAGCGTCGCGTCGTCATTTTGGTACAAATGAAAAAAAATGTGCTGCTCCAGTGTGACGTGCAGCTGTCCATAGGGGGCGCCGACAGCACGCGGTGCTTTGTCGTGATGACGTTTACGGCGACGTCAGCTCCCACTGGGTACCGCAGTTTTCTAACGCAGAAGTCAGCGGGTTTGTTTCTTTTATTAAGTCGTTTTAGATGAAAATTGTGATTTAAAACGTGTAAATTCTAACATAATGATCCACAGTGTCACAGATTAGAACTGTAGAGACACAAGAACAACAGGACTGATTTAAGTAAAAACTCACAAAAATGAAATTAAAATATGAAAACAGTATATTTGTATTTATTTATTTGATTTAGCTAAAACAATAGCTATAGTTGGGTTATAGTAAAAACCTTTCTTTTCTGTTGGTTGATTTTTGCTGGTTGTTACAGTCACCAAACTGACCAGATGGATTTTGAGACCAGTGACTAATCCTTTTATGACAAAAATGACCATGAAAAGTGTAATAACTTTTCAAGTTCATGTGATTCACTGAGGCCTTTTTTCTCTCAAAGGTTTTTTTTTTCTTTTACTCACCCATTTCTGTGGCTTTCATAGACGCAGGTGAACAAGGCAACTTAAATATGTAAAGACCATAGACTGTTTATATAAATGGACGTAGCTGACCTGCTGCCTGCGTGATCACGGGCGCACTCCTGGCTCCATCGACTCTGGCTCCAGTTCACTTTCTATTGAAAAACTGTGTCCCTCTCTCTGTACCTGCTGCTGTCAGACTCGTCGTTTTGGTCTTAAATGTTCGTATTAACCCTCTACATGATCCTGGGGTTTTTATTTCGCTGTTGTGTCCGAAAATCAAGATATAAACATTAATAACAGACAAATCAAACGCCTTCTTTCGTTAGCAACAGGTTTGATTGACAGCGTTGTCGAGTGTTTTCAGTTTGAGAAGAACACGGCCTAAATATGCAGGGTTTGTGTGTTAAACATGTGTGAATTAAGCAAAACACAACTCCAGGTCTGTTTGTGACGAGGAAACAACATTACAACAGAGATAAGAAAATAGTGTAATATAGGCCCTTTTATGTTTAAATAATTTATTTCAAACATGCTAATTATTAACACAAGTCATGTCACAAATAACGTTGCAAAATAAGTCACAAGTCAAAATAAAAGATACTGTTTGTAGGCTACAGACTTTAAATGTCCGAGTTCTTCAGTTGTAATCTGAAACAAAATGGCCGCCTCTTTGGGTTCAGCTGGTGTTAAATGAAACCCTAAATCTTCACATTAAAACACACTGGAGCTGTGTCGGTGTCAAGGGCGACAGTTCAGCTCTTCACTGGCAGATCACGAGGGCTTTATGAAGGAGATAACAGCTTAACAAACAACCCTCGCAGTCTGCCGCCCCCTGGAGGTCGCACCAGCCGCCCCCCCGTCACAGAGATGAAGGAGAGAAGGCTTTTTTTCTCTAAAGACATGAAAAAATAATGTGCTGGGGAAATTGAAGGGAAAGATATTCAGAGGAGGCCTGGTGATGGAGAGGGAGGAGAGCGGAAAGTGTCAGCGATTAACTGTAATGGCAGACAAGGGCACTGCTAAAGAGGGTTAACAGACTCCAGCGGGAGGGGGGCGGAAGTAACTTTAGATTCAAGTCGTTCTTACAGTCTTAAAATGATGCTTTCTTTGTTTAAAATGTGTAATCATGTGAATCATAACTACAATTTCATGTATTTGCTTTATTCCATCCATATGCTGACTCTAGAAACATGCCTAGCCTAGTATTTACTTTACATTTAGTTAGATTTGAGTCCATTTATGTCAGATTTAAGTCAATTTATGTTAGATTTAAGTCCATTTATGTTAGATTTGAGTCCATTTATGTTAGATTTAAGTCAATTTATGTTAGATTTAAGTCCATTTATGTCAGATTTAAGTCAATTTTCATCAATGTGGAGAGACGGTGGCTCAGTTGGTAGAGCGTTCATCCTCTGATCTGAAGGTTGGCGGTTTGAATCTTGCTCTCGACTTAAAAAACATAATTGGTGAAGTGGTTAAATTCACTGACCCACAGGTTGGTGGTATGATTGTGTCCTTGGGCAAGACACTTAACCCCCCAGTGTCTGTGTAGTGAGCAAGTGGTTCCTTGATGTAAAGTGCTGTTTTTAATGTTTTGTATGGACTTGGATACTTGTTTGTTTTGCTTGTTTGTATTTTTGTATTTGGGTTCCGATTTAAACAGCAAATAAGTTCCATACGGACTACAGAGCTGTTTTGAAGCCTCCAGAGAATCGTGAGGTGTTGACTTGTTGGTCACATGAACATAGAACATTTTACACGAATTAACTCTACTTTATATCAGATTTTTGAGGCGAAACTTTTCCCAAATTCATCATTAAAAAGAATGGAATTCCCCCTTAACCCGGAACTGCCACCACAAAGAAATCGCAGTTTGGAGCGTTTAGAGGCAAAAGCGGGTAGCGCCAAATAAGGTCAATAAATAAAGGGAAAGAAAGAGCGTCTTGAAGGTGGAAAAGCGCTGTATGGCCGTAGTGTTGTAGGAACCTGTTTTTTTTCTTATTCTTCGAACTTGTTATGTTAGATTTAAGTCAATCTTTAATAGTTATTTATTTTGGTTGCATCTGTTCTCCTGCTGTTGCCAAACTTTGTGATGCAACACTGGAATTTACCCATAGTGGGACAAATAAAGGTTCTCTTATCTCCTCATGTTTTGCAAAGCAGTTCATTTGATATGTTACATTCTGGATCTCACATAAACTGTTGGTATTGTGTAAAAGAAGTAGTAGCAGCTGTAACCCACCCTCCGTCCTACTGAATCATAAAACAAAGGGTTGGTAGATTAATCCTCATGCGGCCGTGGTGTCTTTGGGCAACACACGTCAACCATAATTAAGAGGAATGGTCACATGATGGTTATTTTTATACAGCGCTTTTCCACCTTCAAGTCACTCAAAGCGCTTTGCATCAAGGAACCACTCACCCATTCACATTCACACACCAGTGTACGCAGACACTGGGACCAAGGTGGGTAAAGTGTCTTGCCCAAGGACACTTCAGATCAGTGGACAAGCATGAATGCCACTCTGTCTGCTGCAGTGTGAAAATATCTAATGATAATGAGAAGTGAATGGACAAATATAATGTAATCTTGGTCTGCAAATTTGGTCTAACACTGCCAAATGTTTTTATTGTGGTAAAAAGTACTTGAAGTTCAGTTGTAGTAGTAGCATTGTAGCAGTATGATATATGCAGTGTAAGTACAACAGTGCAGCACTTTTTGTGGAGTCCAGTATAGGATTTAGGATCAGTCTGCATGACTCGTACGCCTCCTCTCACTCTACCACTTGTCTTTTAGTGTTTTTCCACCTCCTCTTTTGTTCGAGTCAAAGATACCTGTTCTTTCAAGCAAAAAAGCCGCCGTTTTGTATTCCTTCTATTGTGTTTACCTGTGAGACGAGGCTAACACAATCACGTCAACAAAGGCAATCGTAAATGGAAGAAGGGAGTAATTGCGCAGGAGGGAGAGCCCCGGGCACGAGATTGAATCAAATCACTTTTGGATGCAAGTTCTGGTGATGTCAGATTGTAATTTCACTTAATGTGCTTGTTTTTCACCATTTCTTTTTTTCTCCTTTTCCTTGAGGTACAAATCCAAATTGGGGCCAATCCGATCTTATTTGCATTGTTGTTTACTATGAGAGGAATGCTGTCTGAGTTGCTTTGTGCTCGTTTAACGGATACGGGACTGGGGCTGTGTCCGAACGGTCGCACTATTCCCTACAGGGGGCACTATTTAGGTGTCACGCCATTTTTAGTGGTGTCCGAATGTCCAGTTGGTGAGCATATAGTGCACTCAGAATTTCCCACAATGCGCCTTGAAAAGTAGTGGGCATCAGTGGTCACTAGACCGGTCAATATAGACCACAATGCACTGGGAGAGTTGGAAAAACAACAGCGGACAGAGACAGGTCTTTAACTGGACACAACACGACTGAATGAAGCAGATAGAAGCGCTGGTTTATCTCACTGTTGATTCTTGATTATGAATAAAACACTCTTAAATAAACCGTTGCTGTGTAAAGTTGCTAGCGTTAGCCGCTTACCTTACCTTAGCTTGAGCTGTTAACAGAGCGATAACTTCCACATATAAGATAAACAAAAGTTTATCCAAGCTAGAGCAGTTATAGGGGCCAATTTGGACCGAGTTCCATATTTGGAATTCCGAGTATCATAGCAACCAAAGAACCAATCTGGAGCGAGGCTGTTGAAGGTAACGCCCCTTTCCGCCCACCCCGCTGGTTTAACAGGGGGGCTGGCGCTTAGCATCGCTGTCAATCAACCTGTTGCTAACGCTAGCGGATGCGACCTCGGGGAAAGAAGGCAGCGGATTTGTTGTTAATATGTTCATATCTTGAGTTACGGACACGATAGCGAAATAAAAACCCCAGGATCATGTAGAGCGGGTCAATACGAACATTTAAGACCAAAATGACGAGTCTGACAGCAGCAGGTACAGAGAGAGGACACAGTTTTTCAATAGAAAGTGAATTGGGAGATGATGGAGCCGGAAGCGCACACATGTTAACTTCCTATTTGGAACGCGGCTGTTAGCAGATTAGCTATGTTCATTTATACGTACAGTCTATGGTAGTGAATGAGGGGTGTGGGCGGACACACTCGGACACAGCCAGCGTGATCATGCGGTCGTCAACGGTAACATACCTAACCGCACTCAGCAGGTCACAATAAGAATGTGATTGTGTAATAAAACTCCTGACTCTGCACATAAACGTTTTACAACCTCTCCGGGTGAAGCAGCACATAAGATAAACACTTTAGCCACAGATAAAAAGTTGGATTTTTATTTCTTCGTCCCTTTAACTTTAAGATGTCGGTGAGGTGCTCCACGGATGGAAGGATTTTGTCGATAGTCCTATTGCCGCACTTTATTTGGTCATATTTTTTAAAGAAGGGAATGAGTCCAAGTTCATCCATATAAAATGTTATCATCTTACATTCGTCTTATAGTGTGTTCCAAAGCATATTAGCCGCCCGTGGGGCCGGTGGAGACGCTAGGTTCAGCTAAGGCTAGTAGCGTGGTTGAATAGCTGCGGTGTTAGCTAGCGTTACTTTAAGGGTTTGTCAAATGGGGAAGATCAGAAACGAAATGGATGCAAACTTGTTTAGTTCGTCTTAAACTGAGCTGTGACTGTCTTAGAAGATACTTTACGTTAATGTGAATGTTCAGTGTGTTTTTGTGTTTATAGTTTTAACAAAGATTCCAGAACATTCCATTTCTTTACATGGGCAGCACTGGGCTCCATCGCCATCACAAAACAGTCAGGGGCCAAAGATACTACTGTTACTACTACTACTACTACTGCTGTTACTACTACTGCTACTACTACTGCTACTGTTACTGCTACTACTGCTACTACT
>KN471904.1:7849-102616 GCA_000787095.1 Periophthalmodon schlosseri
CATTTACCCGGCTTGTCAAAGAACATCAGCTTTTCACCAAATCAACACCAATTAAAGAGCAGAGAGTACAGGGAGTTCAAAGTGGAGTCTCATTAGAGCTGCCAAACAAGCCTTTAGTGATAGTGACGTCCAACCTGCCCCAGACCCATAAATGTTGTGTCAGATGGTTTAAGGCGAGACACTGCAGGGTTACTATTTAACCAAAGGAGAACACTCAAACTTTTCATGTAGATTACTGGCATCAATAAAAAAAATGTTGACATAATTTAAATGCATGGTCTACAACATTGCCAATACTGCTGGACCATGTTTAGAAATAAAATGGCCCCATATATTAAGGCAAATCACTGCATAAGCAAGAAATTCTACCAGTTTGAATGCAAATTACGAGCAGTGATATTTTGTAAAGGTTATGTGCATAGGGTGATCTGAGGAGACTGCATTACAATCATTAATCTCTTTCTTTTTTCTTTTTCAACAAAATTTGAAATGTCTCATCTTAGAAGTATTTAATTATTGTTGTATTGTTTGGCATTCTGTGTTACATTAAAAGAGCAGAGCATGGCACACACACTCCCATCTTATCAGTTTCGATGGGGTAGGAGCCATGCTGAGCGTTGAGACAGAAGAGAATTTTAATGGAGTAACTTGCCCTGGCTTCCCCACACATTTTTCTACAGAGCTGAGGTTAAACTAACCTCGTTCTGATAAATGTGATAATGAACGGCCAGGCAGAAATGAATATAGACACAAAGAAGAAAAATAGGAGAAAGACAGGACCACTGATACCTTCAAAAATGGTCAACCATGCAGAGTGATGAGAGTACCCGATAGAATTGCCCGCCAAGCAGGTATACTCCCCAGCATCCTCAAAAGACACATTTCTCAGTTGGAGGACTTCCATTTCCTTGTCCGTGGTGTTAAGGCCAGCGGTCTAGAAAATAACAAAGGAAGCAGACCCAACAAGAGGCCCAAGAAGGAAAAGGTAACCATGAGTAAAAGCTTTTGAAAGAGAGAGAGATCAGAGAAGAGAGGAGCGCTGTTATTCTCGATCCAGCACCATCGGCCCCAAAGGCACCACCAAGAGCCCACTGCAGAGGTCTCTGTCAGGAAGAGCCCTCCAGCCTGTTAGTGGAGGAGCTGTTAGAGGAGTCCAGCCCTGGGCTATCCCATCACCACATCAACACCTCGTCTCATCTCTACATGCAAGAGATGGTCGCCATGGAAAAGTCCTCAGCAGAACAGCATAGAAGCACACATAGACACACATACTCACACGTTCTGGCCCTTTCCACCATTTTTGGACTACCTTAATCGAAACTGCAACAGCCGCACTTTATTACTGGGTCTGTGGCTTATGTTTTAAGTTAACTGCCCTTCTTAAAAACTTTCCTGGGTAGACTGTCCAGGAAAAAGCAACATTTAATTTTGATTGAGTATTATTGCCACAGGGATTCCCAATCTCTTAAGCTATTATTGTAAGCATGGCCACTAGCTAAATAGATTGTTTTGGAGCTGAGAAAAAAATAAATTTTATAGTAACCATGTATAAGAATAACTTCAGTAGTACACTGAATTATACTAAGCCTCTTGATGGAAAGTGGGCTCGTAAAAAAAGCATAAAAACAGCGGTAGGAGAAGGATGGGTAGGAAGTGTGGAAAAAACACACAAGACTTTGAAGGGTAGAGGAGCAGCAGTAATAGACGAAGATGGCAGAGAGGCCCTTATTAGGAGGGCACAGCTCCGGCACACAGACAACATAACCCAGAGTCTAAACACTTTCAACTGTTCTGCTGGGAATTTTCCATAGCGTCATTTACAGTCAGGAGCACCGAGGCAGGAGAAATAAATGAGGGGAGGGAGGAGAGAAACAGCTTGTCTAGGGGCTTGTTCATGGCCCTATGCTTCCAGGAGGCTCCTCTGTTGGGCCATAGCAGCAGCGGTGGTGGTGGTTACCTGAGGGCTCATATCTGGTGACAGTCAGCCAGGCTGACTGATTGGCTTCTCCTATATAATTGGACACTTTACATGTATATTCCCCGCCCTCCTCCTCAGTCACATTGTAGAGGGTCAGCACCTGAGCGTCCGAACTATTGACCCCAGAATGCTGGAAATAAACAACATGTTATGGGCACAAGACACAACAAAAACATTTGTGTGAGTAAAATAAACAGCAAAAATGCATGTAAAAATTCAGAATTAAAAGGACAAGCAAGTGATTGTATTTGTTTGAATAATGAGGCATTGACCATTGCAACAATGACTATTTTTTTTAGTGCAACATTTGTTCCATTTTATCCCTACTAATTGCAAACTTTGCATATAGTAAAAAGAAACATTATAAAGCAATTCTCTCTGTTATTAGGGAGAATGATGTGGCTCATATAAAATCCTATGCCAATTATCTAGTCAAAATTAAATCATGCTGCTTGCTTGTCTTTGAAAGAGTCACACAGGATGAATAAAGGTGGCATTGTTATTATACTATGATGGATGCATTTTATTAACATCATAATTCAATAAAATGTAAGCAGAAACAATAAAGCTACGCATGTTCTTCCTACCTTAAGCACGCGGACGTATGGGAGGCCGTTGGGGCCGACACGGCTTCCGTTGATCTCGATGTGTTTGAGCCACTGTATGTGCGGCTGAGGGTCACTGAACACTTTACATTCAAACTCCACATCGCTGCCCACCACTGCTGTGCGGTTTGCTGGCAACCCAGCCTGAAGGATCGGCCTGTGAGGAGAGCGCTCTATGGATGAAAAAGGGCATAAGATAAAACACTGTTGCTGCTTTTTCTGATGACATCATAGCCCAATATTTGACTGAAGGGCTAAATTAAGATAGTATGGGCAAAATGACAATATTGGTATACAGACAGCTTTTAAATGCATATCAAAGTAACAGGAAAAATGTGATAAAGATAATATAAAGGATACAAATATTTAAATAGATTCCTTGTGTACTTTAAAATAAAAAACACAGAATACAGGCGCCTTCCATCTGAGAGTGTGACCTTTTCACATTATAGAATCTGAAAACAACCTGTTTTCATGATAAAGCTGGATGTGCATAATTTTACATAATGCTACCCTCATTCCAAAAACACGAACCTAAAAAGGGAAGATGAGTGCTTATAGTAATAGCAGGTCTGTTTAATCTTATATGATACCATGTCATTTTACAGGTTAGGCTGCAATTTCTTTCGGGGAAAATAATTGCTGTTTTTGCAGCTAAGCATAAAGTATAATTATGAACTATAAATGGATGCAATCAAGTTGAGTGTCTTCTGTTAAATATAATAATATTTTTGTGGATGTTTTATGGTTGAAGTGTGTGATGGTAAACATTTATGGCGGGTGCAAGTGGTAGTAAAATTGTTGTTCATAAGTTTGTGTTGATTTGCATGTGATTTTAAAAGACCTTGAGAACAATGATCCCACTGTAGAGAATAGCAGGCTTATTGTGATTGTGTGGGACTTAAAATAACAAGATTTCCACTTACCGACTACATCTAGTTGGTAGGTGTGGTTGATGCTGCCGTACTGGTTCTCCACCACACAGGTGTAGTTGCCCTTGTCTGAGGGCACTACTGACTCCATGATGATAGTGCCCACCTGGTCACGCACCTATAAACAAAAAGGTGGGATGGTAGAGCCATTTTATTGAATCACTCATGTTTAAACCAATGCTTTCAAAAATGTCAACTATTTAAATATACTAATTCAGGGCAAATCTGTATGAAACAGACAAAATAAGTAGGATTAAAAACTTGTCAGCCAATCTTGACTTGAAGAATGGCTAATTAAAAACATAATGTAAAATCACAAAACGCTCCTGAGTAATACCAAAAGAAGCCAGCATGCCACCGGATGTATCCATACCACAGTTTGACACTGTATTATACTACTGTCAATTTAATTATGTGATTAATTATGTGTGATGATGATTAAATATCCTACACCCCTTCCTTCCTGACAACACCCAACGTTTGACTAACCGGATCCTAACAAAGCACAGGAAAATGTTTGTTTTATATACATCTGCCCAAACCTGTCTTAGCCTTGTTAGCCCCGACTCAAGTCTGGCTCTTTTTCCGAGACATGTTATAATTTTTCTTCCATAAATCTGCCAAGACCGGCAGTATGTGATTAACCAGACAACCTCTAAGGCAATAGCAACATCAAACCTGTATATCCACCAACCATACGGCGGGCTCATTTAGCTAAAACGTGATGAGGGAGTCCAGCTGCCTACTGCCAGATGTGTTGTGCTTGGCTTCATGCATGTGGTCTACATTACTATATCCCTTCGTACAGACAATAGACGCCTGGCTATAAAAGCTGACTGCGGGAGGAATGAGAGACGTCCCATACACTGATGCAGACATGGCACATAGACTAAAACTGAAGCCAGATGGGGAAGGTGCTGTGTGGTTTAGTTAACGGTGAAAGATTAACCTTAATTAGTTTTGTATAAATCTATAATGTATTCAATTTAGAAGTCAAATATGCTTAAGGGGTTATGGCATTCATGAAATAGTATCAAGATTGTATTTAATGAAGATAACGCATGCACTGAACAACTGAACAAGCGTCTTGTATAAAACAGTAACCTTAGTTAAACATGTTTTAATTATAATATTATACAGTGCAGTGTGGTGCCACAGGCAACAATTATTAGAGATTCTACATTATTTTAGCAGTGACAGTGACGATGCTTTGGTTTCAATTTGAATTCCTGAAGCCTCTTAATCCAAGAGTAAAATCTGACATTGCAGGGTGGAGACGGGCAGCTGAAAGGAAACTCCTAAATACGCTCCAGCTGTGGAGTTAAGACAGACTGTAGTAACACAGGACAGGGCTGGACTGGTCTGCACTTGATGGGATAAGCAGATGGAGAGAAGACGTTTCCCTCCGTTAACATGTAAAGTATTCCACACACCTGCGCAACAATTGCCTCAAACTGCACTCATCGCAAAACTTTAAGGTACATAAACATACAAGATTTACTACCTCCAATAAACAGTGTCAGACGACAAAGACCAGCCAAGAAGGTAGCTTGCTCACTCTCAAAAGAATGATAAGCCGATATCAGTATTGTTATCAGCAGTAAACCACAACCAAAAGTGATAAGAAAGGAGAAGTAGAGATACATTCCTTAAACTTACAAAACCATGTAAACAAGACTGACCCAGACAGTTGTTAAATGTCTTATCAATATGACGTATTATCAGTATTTAACAACATATATGAATACAGTTAGCTGGTAAATAAAAGGATGTCAAAAAAGGAAGTCATTGTAAAACACTAGATATCAAGAGGTGGCTGTACTCTTTCTGCTATCTGCTATTCTGCAATCTTGAAAAACAAAAGCAAAAAAAAAAAAAAAAAAAGAATGGGGATGGCTGAAGTCTCCCACACACCTGGAGGTATTCTTATATAGTACAGTGTTTCATTAGAAGCATTGGATTTCAGCCACATTGTTTTTGAGGTCAAATGTGAAACTTGTCTGGGTTTTCCACTTTACACAAAGGGAGAGGCTGGTGATCAGATGTAGAGATGAGATCACCAACACCTCCAAACAGGTGAGATGAAATGCTATGCTAAGGTTGAGCCCATTGTTTTTACCACGAGGACCAGTTAATCAGTGGTCTCCAAATTATTATAATCGCAAGCACCCCACAGTGATTAAGAAACTCTTATGGGGCACTTCTGGAGTACGCAGAGGAAAACATACACATACAAACAAACAACACAAACCTTAAATCCTCCAATGCGATGGTCCCTCTTGAACTCCTTGCCATTCTTGTACCATTTGAGTGTTGGCGTGGGGTTGCCACTGGCCTGACAACGAAACTTCACAGTCTTACTAGCTGGGACAGCGTGGAGCTTTTTCTCCATTTTCCCTGGTTGAACCCATTGAGGAAGCATAGCTAAAGAAAGAAGAAGGTGGTTAGTGTTGGACATACAACAAATAAATACATCAGAAAATATTACTGTAGTAAGTGAGTAAGTGTTATCATCTTATAACTGGAAAGTTATTTGTAACATTGTTTATAACTTACTAGATTAGGAACTGAGTCATGTTTAGGGTGTGCATAGAAAGGTCAGCACACATTGCACTCTGCTAGCCTCTTTGTGGTTTGCACAGATGCTGAGGTCTGAGTGATGATACTTAATAACATTAAGTGACACAACGGGTTTACCACTGTTACTCACTAAAGTGCTTAAATATGGACACGTCATTACTCTAAGTATTCATCTCTGATTCAGACCTAAAACACTTTCCTAGTGACCACCATGTGTAAACGTTAAGATACCTAGATGACTCATTTAAGGAAAACAGAAATGTCCAAATGCAACAAGTGCTATGTATGTCTAAATACATATTTTAAAATATCACACTTACGCATCTTCTTCTGACTGCCCAACAACTTTGCTTCTTCCGATGAAGACTCCTCATCTTCATCATCATCTTCCGATGAAGCCATAGTATCAACTACAACAAAAGCACATAGATGAATACATTTCTTGTTTTCAGAATCAAGTAGCTGGCAGCAGTCACCCAATAATCAGAGGGATACTGCCACTGTCCTTAGGCAAAACACTCTTCCCTCCCAGAGAATACATTTTTGAGACCTTGTGAGTATGAATCGATTGACATTTTTTTCAAGTTAATTGCTTTAAAAGGTTATAGTTGTGACTATTTAAAAAGAGGTTTAAAATATCCTCTCTCACCTGTAACATTGAAGTAGAGGCTGTGGTTGCCAAAGGTGGTGCAGGTGTAGAGCCCAGAGTCTGTCAGCTCCACAGTCTCGATCTCCAGTTGTCCATTCCGAATGTGAGTGTGTTTACCATCCACTATTATCACATTGTCTTTGGTCCAGTTCACAGCATGGTCCGCGTCCTTTGTTGAGCAGCTCAGGGCCAGAGGGTCCCCCAGCAAGAGAGTGTACGGTTCAATTTGTGTTTCTATAGAAACTGAAAGAACAACAATAAAAGATTATTTTATTAATGTTATAAAAATGAATAAGGCATCAACAAATGAGTTGTTATGAAATCTAGTAAAGTAGTTCCATCCTTGGAACATTCACTTTTTGTAGGAAATCTAAGAAAAATTTATAATGGTAAAAAGTAAAAATAAACTTTGATTTTATGCCAACTTCATTCAATAAAAACAGCTTTTTTAACCGTTATGTAAGTTCTAAATATGTATTGTGCATTTTTCCCCTAGTATCCACTGTTCACTTTCCCCATCTTACCTCACGTGTAAATTAAATCTTATCCCAAATTAGTCAAAGCCTGTTGTGGGGCAGGGTGGGCAGAAGCTACTTTACAAGAGGAGCTGGAATTTGATTAGACCAGTGAAGAGCAGAAAGGCGTCGCAGCACGGGACACCTGAGCCCCCCTGTGCTAAATGACTACGTAGTTCACCCGGGGAGGGGGGTAACCCAATTTTGCTGACACATCGTCCATCACAATAGTGTTGTTTGTCTACGCACAAAGGCAGAGAGATCGCCACTGTCCGACTTATGTAGCATTCTTACTGTTATATCAGGCTAGCTGCTACCTGCTAGGTCTAAAAATAATTCCCGGCAGGATCTGTTAACAAGTGATTTTCTTTTACAACTTCCTACAAGGTCTTTCCTGAACAAGTTGGGATACTTCCTCTAAATGACAGTTACAAAAAAAGCTTTTTCCAAACACAATCATTTGACTGATGGTTGAAACAGAAAAGGTATATAAACCACTATACATGGAAATAAAGTGGCAAAGAGTGGCAAAATTATACAAGTTAAAGGTTTGCAAGGAAAACAGTTAGCAATAAAATACCTTTGGCCTTGTATTGCAAGTACGTCACAATAAAAGGAGCAATTGTGCAAAGTAAAAGTTACATGATTTGTTATACAATCTAATGACTGTACACATATTAAAAGTAATCACGCAATCACTTGGCCTTGCACTTCACCTGCACAGGAAGCATAACTATAGAGTACTTCAACTTTATGTCAACATCAGCTAACCTGCAGTGTAATCCCTCCCATCGTCCCAACAAAAGACTCCCAAACAATGAGAGGTCAGAGGTAGCACTGAGTGTAGGACAGTGTAATTCATTCTATACCATTACTTTCAAGTACCACAGTTATGATCTAAAAATCTTAAAAACTTAAAGTAACTTAAAGTAAATTAAAAAGACACAATTATTCAACTACATGGTCAAAGATATGATCATTGCAGTGTTAATATTTGGAGGTGAAGGTCTTTGTTTTGTGTTATAATCCTACTTAAAAAAAACGTCTCTACGGAGCATGTGCAAAAGGCAGAGGGCTTGCAGAGGCAGGTTCTGGTGCCAGTTGCTATGGTGACCCCACTTGGGCCTAGTAAAGGTATTTCCTGGATCACATATGTCTGACAGGGCTCCTAATCCCAGCAGGAAAGGGGGGCCAGGGGTAGGATCAACTTTCTCCTCCAAAACAAACTGACTAGGGGGAAGCAGAAGAAATGTTTGAGTTGTTTTAGGAGACAGAGGGTATAAATGAAAAGGACTGTAAGCAAGGTCATGAACTATTTGCAATGTACCAGGATTTGCCTTGAGAACAAATGGGACTGATAAGACATCAGAGCTATTTGGTTAAGACATCATAAAGACCAATAACTTTGTCTTTGCTAGCACAGCACTAGCAGATAATACGCATTATTCAGGAAGAGCCTGTCCACCTTAATAAACAGTATGAGATATAATTTTACATACCTGCCAAAGCTCAGAAAATATGGGTTGTAAGTGGTTCAACCCCTGTGCTAAATACAAATCTAAACACAGTGGGAGTCAAATACATTGTTGTGGTTAAAATTATATAGAAAAGAATGACATTGTCTCTCTCTACATGGTTTGATAAACATAACTTGGCTTGTGCCTCAAAAGTTTCCAGTATTCCAGGTGGTTCACTGATTGGATTAAAATGGATTAAGGGCCATATTTTTAGTGTGGTGCCCAACTATAAAAGATCTCTCTTGCTTTCTTCTGAAAACCTGATTGACAAGGTTTGAAATCAGACTAATGACATGAACCTTTCTCAAATTTTAAGAGTTCTGAGCTAAAAATCACCAGTGTGTGAATAAGGGGGAAAAGGGCTTGGCACCAGTCATTGGAACCTACTCCATGCACAAGATAGGAAGCAATATGCTGCATGAATGACTTGTGGGATTTCCTGCCCTCGCTGCAGTGATGGTTGAATGAAGTGGGTCTGGACAGTCGAGGCCTTTTCCTTGTGCCACACTGAAAAAACATTGGCACGTTTCTCTGCTAATTTGACCAGAGCAGAGTGAAGAGGTGGGAGACGCATAAAGAGGATTGATAAGAGACAAAAGGCGAGACTAGCAGGAAGCCAAAGACTGGGACAAAGGCCATTAGCAAAGCCCCAAAAGTTCACCAGTCCACCTCAGCACTGAATGCACCCCAGCATGGCCTTTTCAGTTTTAAATGAGACACAAACAACATGAATTAGCACTTTGGAGCTACATGGAAAACTGGTCAGCGCTAACTTGGTCACCAAGCATTTCTGAATATACAAAAGTTAATTGATTTAGGGCTACCATGTCAGAATGGTAATTAATCTTAATTATGACATTGAACTTATTTTTATTAACACAAATTGAAGTTTTGCAATGGGGAGGAGGAAAGGTTGGTTTTTTTCCAGTGAGGCTCTGAAGACGATAGATGAATTTAATTTGTATAGGGCAACAGACAACAGACAACAAAAAGCTTTTACACGCATAAACCAGAGCCATTTGAATATCACTTTTCCCTGCACCAAGACAAAAAGAATGCAGCCAAATGCATGTGCTGTGATTGTTTGTGGACAGCTGAGGCCGTCTGTCACACCATGGGGAGCGGGGAAAGTGACCCAGGATTCACAGGCTAGTGAGCGGGGGGCTGTGCATAGATAGTACCTGGCCATTTGGTGATTAGCAGCAGGGTGGGGTGTAAATGCTTCAACCTACCCCCACCTTCATTCCCCCACCACAATGGAAATTTATGACACAGAAGACAAACATTCCCCTAAGAAACTCTATCCTGAGGCAGCAGGGGCGGGCTCAGAGTAGCGTCTTCTTTCCTCTTTTTCAAAAACAGGCTAATTTATAGTTTCCCTGGCAGTTAACTCTACTCTCAGTGACAACAAATACTTTTTCATTACAAAAGGAGAAGAGCAGAGCTGGACGAGGTAGCAGGGCTGCCCTGGGGCAACACATGGGACCCATTTACTCCTCCCTGTCCCAGAGTTGGCTCCAGAGCAGCTACACCAAGTTTATTTTAGGGCTTAAGACCCTACAGAGACCCTCTTTCCTAATATCTCTAATTATAACGTTGAGGCTTTATCATATCCAGTGGCTGCGCTCCACTTCCGACTGTAGAGTGTAAACATCCCAACTCGCTGCCCACATGTCCAGCCGGGTATTACTCTGCTGGAGTGCTTCCAAGAGACACATTTTTAAGGATTTGGTTTCAGTGGCGCTTTTCCCTTTTCAGAACATGTCTTGCAGCCAAATCAGGACCAATCCTCTTTGGAAAATAAAATGGATCTTGGAATTATAGCAAGTAAAACAAGTATATATTTACATCGCCATATCCAGCACATTTAGAGTTTCAACTAAAGTGTCCAAAAACTCCTATCAGGAGAAATAGAAAGGTCACAGGTCCACTGAGTTGATATTATTTGATTAAACACATTACCTGTACAATTCAAACAATCTCTATTTTACAATGGATATCACAATTACATTCCTACTAACAATTCCACATAACAGTAGCAAATAATGTATAACTGTGACAAAATTATGTTTAAGTAAATCAAAATTTTGAAAGTACTACTGTGATTGCTTCAGAAGTTACATCCAAAATATTACAATTATTGAACTCTGACTTCTGCGCTGTAACTTCCCATCTGCATGTTTTAATAGTACATATACAGATTCTAAATAATCACAACTGCAAAAACAAAGAATGCAAAGAGTGTCAGTGGTGAATTTGTTACACTTAACAAACATCAGACTGAGGAGAAAGGGGGAAGTGGGAACACGCACACTACAAAGGGCAGGCCTCAATGTCCGTGTGGCCTGGAGTGTGTTAGAATTACATTCCTGCACAAGAACAAAGCTCTGATTATCACTGGTCTGCTTCTCAAGGCAACGGGCCAGATAAGACTGCCCCGGTGAGTCCACTCAGATACAGGACGTTTAATAAAACTCAAACCAAGGGAACAGTATCCAGCTACAAGTCAGAGTGATCTTTGTCCAGCCCCAAGTATTGATAAACTATGAGTTTACTTCAACGAGGGAAGTTTTAATATAGCTATAGCTTAACAGAAAAAAATAAATTGATTAGTCACTTTCATTACCCTTGACTAACTATTTTCCCTTCCTATGTGACCGGTATTATAAATAAACGATTCTGATTACAATCCTATTCTCATATAACAATAAAATGTAATATTTATGAATCCTGAAAGTCCAACAGAAAAAATACAAATATAAGCCTCCTTATGTAATGCATTGGGTTTGGCTCATGTTAGATGCATTATGCACTGCAAATATAATATGTTCGATCTTTATACACGAGTGCAGTGCATCCATAAACAGGAAACGGCTATTAGGTGCACTAGCTTTGTTTTGCGGAGCATATCAGCTCAACATTTAAGTTACCATAACTGGAAATACAGTGGTTTATCACAAGATCAAGTCAGCATTTGGTGAGAAATGATTTACTTTTTGCCGTCTTGTTTTTGCCTGACACTACGTTCTCTCCTGTCCAATCATCCGTTTAGTCTTTGTAACCGCGCCTGGAGCCTTACGGGTTCCAGACTCCGCTGGGAGCTAGTAACCTCCAGGGTCCGGGCTCTGACCCCTCAAACGGGGTGGTACGCTTCACTTCAGACAGTGGAGACACTTGCAATTCATACCAATCCACTCCAACGTGAACCCGTGGAAATGAGGCTAAAATGTATTAACCAACTCCTCACCTTCATCTGTGCTGGCCAGTCGACAGTGCACACTCAGAAGTTGCGTGCATAAAGCCAGGAGCAGGAGCAAACAGTGCTCTGTCAGCATCCTGAATAAGGAGCTACGACTGTTGGCTTCTCTGCGACCGCTTCTCCATTCAGACCTGGGCATCAGCAGCACGGCATGGCTACTGCTTCACTATACACAAGGAAATAAAGCAGAAAATAGTTAGAAATAAATGGGCAAGAAAATGTTGTAGTTATGTACCACATCAAATTTGGAATAAACTGGGACTAAAACCAAAACTAAACCTGGACTAAACCCGGCTAAACAAATATATGATTAGGAACAACACTATAAGACAATATAACAAATACAGTATCTTTGTTATGTCTAAAATCTGATTTTGTAGTAGTTGGTGACTTGTACTTTTATGTACTTTTGATAATGACGACCTGATGGAAAATGCCACAATAACTATTTGTTGGCATAAAAAAACTGTACATTTGCAGTATGTAAAAGCAATACTAATCTGTGGTAAAGAGAAAAACATCCTCCCAAACAGTCATTATTTTCTCTATTTTGTCTATATGCACAAAGATGGTATTCCACTGAAGAGCTTTTGCAAAACACTGATAAGAAAGTGCATAGTGGCTGCTTGCTCCTTCAGTGTAGTAGAAACATGCCGCTCACATCTCTGGATAAAGACGTCTTGTTGTTTGACTCTTGTGGTCTGAGGTCATTACACTATCACCATAAAAACACTGGTCCAAGTTCACTTTCACAGCTCCACAGTCTAAAGAATGAGCCACAGCCTTCACTACTTCTCAGCCTACGTCAACTTTACAACCAGTGACCCTCGGTGCAACATCTGTGGACATCATCAGCAAGATGTGGACATGCATACTTGGTCCTGTCATCTCTCCTATGTCCTTTGAAGAATTTGTTACGCAAAGAGGGGGCAGAGCAATGTGACTCCATTTACTCTTATGGTTCTCAAACAGTGGGGCAGCTACCAATGAAGGCTTGCTCAGGAGTTGGACTGGGCAATATACACTACAAGTCAAATGTTTGGACACACCATCTCATTCAATGTTTTTTTCTTTGTTTTTACTACTTTCTACATTTTATATACATACAGAAAACATCAAATATATGAAGTAAGGCATATGGAATTATGCAGTAAAGACAAACAGTTCAATATTTTTAATATAGTTTATATTAATATCCTCATATACCCTTTTGCTTTGACTGTTTATTACTTTCTACATTTTATACATATGGAAGACATCAAATATATGAAGCAAGATATATGGAATTATGTAGTAAGTTAAATAATAAATAAATCTTTGAGGATTCTTCTTCTGTCTTCTGTATGTATATAAAAGGTGGAAAGTAGTGGAAGCCTTGAATGAGAGGGCATGTCCAAACTTTTGACTTGTAGTGTATTACAAAAAATGAATCACATTTTCTTTCCTTACATAGATCCATCAAAATTTTCAATATTCAAAATACTTTTAATCAGTCTCATTTAACTCAAAAATGCTTTTACTGAGGAAATATAAGCTGTACACTTAAAAATACCCTGTATATCACTGACGATTACGACTAACTGAATCTCAAACTTGAAATTTGATTCATTGCACAACCCAATCCAGGAGCCTTACATAGTTAGATCCTGCGTGCTGGGATGTTCAAGCCATAATTGTTAATCCTGGGTTAGATGCATTTTATTCCCAGTTTAGACCTAGGTTGATGGATAGCTATCCTTTACTGTGTTGAAGATATTTTGAATGCTAAACAGAGGCTGCGACAGTAGTTGGTAAGAAAAGCTATATGGTATTAAATGATCATTTTAGGAACAATCTGTCACCAGAAAGTTAGTGTAGTGCCTAAAATGGCCCCCACAGAGGCCATTTGCTCCACAGAGCTGTCACTAAGTGTCAAACAAATGCTTCAAATTTGACTTTAAAAGGCAATAACGTCCCAGCTCAAGTCAAAACTATAGCTCCATATTTTGGTCAGAGAAACCCCAGCTTGGTCAGCCCTTCACACAGACTCATGTTCAGAAGCAGCTGTGGTTTCCTTTAAGCGGTAATGGCTGCCTGTGTGACAGTTCATTTGGAAAACATTTATTGTGTGTTCCCCACAAAACCAATTGAATTTCACTTTCCAAGAACCAAAGCCCATGCAGTGTCGTAGCAGCTGAGCGGGGCCGGGGGGTCCGGACGGAATAAAGAAAGCTTGGTCATCATCAAACTGTGTAAGCTGTGAGTCAGAGTTTGGGAGAGCTCCAAGAAAGCAGTTTGTTTTGCCAGACAGACGGACCAAAGAAAGACCACTACTCCTCGCCATGACAACCGTTGATAATTGGAAGAGGAAGTGGCGCCTTTAGAAGTATGACACTGCACTCTGTCATCCTGAGCTCCCAAGGGATCAAGAGTTAAACATACTCAATGTCTTAGTGTCCAGAGAGAGGAAGCACTTCACAGATCAGCCACTCAAATTCAATAAGGAGATGATAGCTTTTTAATATACAGCTATATCACACCTTTAATGTTCTAGTTGTTGTTTGTTTATTTACCTAAAATACATCCGGAGCAATGGCATTAAAACTATCTCTACAAGGCCACCAGACCAAGTTATAAGTCAGATCTGTGCAGAGGTAAGATGTTTTTCAATAGATTTTTGGGCAATAAATACACCTGTTCAATAAATACATGCAAGATGGATGCAAGTGGATGGAAGTGTAATGCCATACTGCGTAACATTTTACACAAAGTCATTACATCTCAATGGAGAAAAGCAGGTGGTGGACACCCCATCAGAAAAGTCCCACAGTGAAATACCAATTTCAATGGTCAAATTTCCTATGCTAACCTTTTTATTTATCCAAACTTAGGACTGGAACAAAAGTGGGCTTGTTGACTTGCTTTTAACCCAAAATACTACAAAGAGGCCAGATTAGTGTTTATCACATTAGTCTAGTCTAATTACAGCCTCTACAGTTCTAAGTATACTAACAGAGTTTCCAGGTTTGGGGAGAAACACTCATTAGTCATTGAACAGGAAACAAACTCAAGTGTAGTAAACAACTATGGATTGAAAGCTGCCAGTGTTCTTAACCAGTCCAACTATTCAAGTTTATTCAGTATGGGCTCTTGGTACCCGACTGACTAAGCATTTACCAATTCTTGTACTTCCCACCATTTTATAGTAGAGTAACTAGAGCTACAACTAGAAGAGTCCAAACAAATCTGAATTATCAAATGCAGCCACAATTTAGTCCTGGGTTTGATTAGCTTGTCTTGACCCATTTGACCAGACTTTTCCACCAACAATATCCCAGGATACGCCTGCAAGTCATTATTTTACAATACTAGGCACAATTATCACATAGTATTTCTGAAGCTGTGCACCCCTAGTTAACTGGACAGATGTACCAGACACTTTGAGTCTCCCTCATTATAACCACGCAAAGGTTACAGGACTAACCCATAACATGGCAAGCACAATAATTACTGTTCACTGCCATCCATGCATAACATTCCACAACTCCAGTCTACAGCCCCTTTCCTAAGTCAGTCCAGTGTGTACACTAGACGTACCCATGTTTTATATAGGGCCTAGAGACACAAGCATTCAGACATTTTGCACAATCAGAGGCAAGTAAAACAAAAGTCAAAAACTGTACTCATGGGAGAGTATTGTTACATCACCACAATATAATTCACATAGAAGTAAAAGCTTTACTGTGACTTTGGATAATCTTAGAAGTACCAGTTATTCAAAATGCTACTTGAGGATATATTGCATCGTAAGTATAACTCATAATAACTACTTTGCTCTTGAGCCCCGGGGCTACTATTTTCACAAAAACAAACATGACTCCAGCTTTCTTTACCACAGTTTAGAGGTTTGTCCATAGGGATCAGGTGTCTACAGATCACACCTTAGTGCAAAAACAATTAATGTCAAGTGAGCTGACACTATACCATTTGGTTGACACCCTGATCCCTTTCTGTCTACATACAAAAGTAGTGTGTGTTTTTTTCCCCCCAAGAGGCTAATGTAGAAACAACCCTGAGTGGGGATGTTTGTAAAGCATCCAAAAGACATTAAATAGGGAATTTAATGAGTCCAAGTAATTGTATACAGGCACAAAAGCAGCTATAAACTGTCTGGGTGAGTAATAAGAAAAACACATGAGAAGGACTAAGCCATCCTCACACCATTTTATTGCATGGATAAGAAGTGGATGCCCTCTCTTCGCCAAAGGGTAGAACTACGTGAATGTCTGCCATGTCTGGTGCTGGCTTTACTTGGATATTAGAACTTTTAACCTCAATGGTGAACTCCCGGAAGACAATCTGCTCTTCCAGCTCATAACATGTAGAGCCTTTACATAACATTACATTGCCTCATGCAAAAGGACTGTGACTTCACAGATGATGGTTGCATGTTATTTTAAATAGACCACAAAAATGTGAATAAAAAACACAAAGGCCTAATGTAAAAGTATTATTACATTTCACTAGTATCATAAAGTAGTCCTATTCCATATAGCAAAAAATAATAAATTAAAGGAATAGCTAATGCCCCATCTTTATCTTTTGGTAGGTCTATATACGTGATTAGTTTACTTTGGTTAGGCTTAAAAGAGTCACATCCAGACCTGCCCATCAAACTTCAACTGTAGTAGCCACCTTGACCAAAATACTACGCATTTAACTAATAAAACATTTTTAGACAGCACATACAGACGCGACCAACATCACACAGTTGAGAGCCAATGGAAATGAACTCACAATTGACAAATTTTCCTGTACCTAGTGTCTTGGTTAGACGCGTAAATGCCCAAGCGTAAAATGGACTCACCTTGGTGGCGACTACAGAGGAACAAACACTCGATGCTGCTGGTAAGAGAGACTCCAAAACTGAGATTTCGGTTGAAAAAAACTTCCCAGAAACTTTTTAATTCCCAGACTAAATAAGTAGGCCGTTCGCAGTACCCACGTTATTCCAAAAAAACAACCAGCATTCAGCGAACAAGTTTCAGCACATTTGTACCAAACTTCTACGAGAAGAAAAGCGTCCACTCTCCCCCGTCGCGTCTGTACAATCCACAGAGACAACAACGGTGCGCAAAAGTGTGGAAAGTATATTAGAAAACTAATTATCTTTTTTTATATAGATGTATATGAGAGGTATTTTCTTGTTTGTTGCGATCAAACAAGTCCGAAAAGTACGTGCGTTCAGGCTGTGGGTAGTCCTTTCATCCCAAATCGTTTTGCTCGCAAAAGTTCGCGTCTCCCTGGTGAGAAAAAGATTAGTAAACGTAAAAAAACTTCTTTTCTCTACCGAAGCACAAAAAACAACTAACGAATTGATGATATTAGGTATTCCTAATCCGTGTAGTGGTCAGTCCTCGCGAATAAATGCAGTTAAACAGCGAGAGTCCAGGCAACTCCAAACCTCCCCCCAAAAGCAGAGAAAATGCGCATCCTCGGGACAATGGTAAAGTCACAGCGAGTGTGCGATACACTTCCGGTTTACGCCTTCAGAGTAAAGTTCAACTGGATACTTTTGAAAAACGTAATATGTAACATCATGACAACAGTCTGTAGACTATTTAAAAACAAAACCGAATAACATACCAAAATGATTTTAAAATAATAAAAAGGTAGTGTGGGTGGTCTAAATTATAGCAATTGGCTACAAACAACAACCAGCTGTTTGTGTGTCCTGCTGCTGGGATAATACTTACCAAAACATTAACTTGGAATTTAATGAATAATTGTAAACAGACACCAAATCTGCTATAAACCCTATGTGTGGCCAGACTGCGGCCACAACTTTCAACAAGACTAAATTAAATCAATGTGTATTCAAAGACACAGGCTATCTCCACACATGTGCTCAATTTATAACTCAGTCTGCATTCCATTTGGAGGTCCAAATAACCACATATTATCTTATATCAAAGATGTAGTATAGAATAATCAGCAGTGCTGTGTAAAACCACGAGTTTATCTTCTCATGTTGTGAGTAAATTCAACATTTTATTTTGATGGTCTCACTGTGTAAACCTCAGGTGACAGTCAGACTGTTGTCGATATCTTGAAGCTACACAGTTGAGGATGGTCATATCATGGCTCCCCCTTCCATCCACCGCAACTCCGGCAGCAGGGCACCACAAACTTTGGATTAACATCTCCTAAAATCAAAAGGGAAAGTAAAAATATTTATATAAAATGAGTTACTTAATTCATTTAGTGACATTGTAGATAGCCTAAATAATGAATTGTGGTGAGGACTTGCAACAGGGCATCCTAGGGTCATCCAACTTTAACCAGGATTATTACCCTAATGCTAACGATATATATCTTAAGTGTATTTTACATAGGCTAAAACAAATACAAAATATACCAACTGCATAACATGTGTGAAAACAATGTGTATTTGATCAACAAAATGTGTTTTCCTTTGAGCACTTTGTAAATTAGGTGAATTCTTTCAGCAAAAAGCCTCCACTTTTCATCAACTTCTGTGCTCAAAGCAACTATAAACTAGCTTTATTGTCCTGGCATAAACATCATATACTGGCAGCATTTCAAAGTGACTCAGACATTCAAATGTATGTGTCAGTTCAGCGTTTGAGAGCTCTGTGGATCAAACGCATTTTTCACATGAGGAGTTCATGTGGGCTTTGATTTCTGTCACAAATGAAAGATGATTGATGATCGGACATATGAATCACAGCTTCAATGTGAGACTTGAGTGAGACAAAGACACTAATATGTGACCCAGGCCAGGGCATCTGCTCTTCTTTCTTCTCACCTGTCTGTGGCAATAATGCTTCCTTAGTATAAGTGCACTTTATTACTTAGACTAATGCAGCAGATTTATCTAGTGCCTTTCAAGATACTAAAAGTGCTTTACATTTGGTCTACACTCAGTAGTGGTAGAAGCTTATTGCTTTCTCTAATCACAGGTGGAGGTAACATTTTTGTTTGGTTTATTTTAGCCTGCACTAAAGAAATCAGCATTCAGCAGAAATCCTTGTCATTGTCACTGCTTGGTTGAATCATACTTCAGTCAGTCACAATATCAAATGGTCTGACTCCTGACTTCAAAGAGTGGCACAGACGCTGTCCCAGATGTGATATCAACCACTACATACCAGAAAACAGCCCAGTGTGTTTATAATAGTGAGAGTTAACTGTGTGCACCCCACCACCATCAGCCACATCTTACAACTGCAGCTTCAAAACATACATCACAGGGGCTTTGAAGAAGGAGCAGGGTCTATAAATGGTGCCGATAAAGAGTTGTTTTGGGAGTCAAGCTTTATAAGAAAGATTTGCAGATGTCATGAAAGTCTTGGCTTGTGACACATTTGTTTGCCAAAAGACAAAACGCACCTTGTAAAAAAAAAAGCAAGCAAAAATTAAGAATAATATAGGAGCATGTTTGATGGTTAATAATTACCCAATGTGAGATGTACATGCCTCTGTACCATGTAGCTACTAGTCACTGAAGAAACAGAAAGATATCACCAGGGAGTTAGACCTATACTTCACAAATCAAATGTACAGCCATTTTCTATGCAACTGGTTTGAAGATCAAACATTCATAATTTTAGTTAAGATTGCCATATAGACAATATGTGACTCATATTTTGATGAATTGATAGAGTTTAGAGATTTTAGAAGTTGCACAACAATACACAGTTTGTCCACTCTGGGCAGGAATAGTAGAGTAATGGAACCTACACTAAAATGACGCAGAGGTGCCATTTTTCTGGGAAATGTGAAATGCGATGTGTCAGTTTGAGGAAAACTACTTCATTTTATATTGCACAAGGTGACTTTAAATTTGGTTGAGCTTAGATGCAGCGGACAAAGCCCTGCAGCTCACGGTCTGTTTAAGACAAGGTGGGGCATCACTCCTCACCCTGCTTTCATGCTAAGGAAATGTGCCGGACACTGTTAAACCCATATGCAAAAGAAAACTGAAGGCAGCACTAACATGCACATCAGCATCTGAGCAAATAGAGAGTCATGCAATGCCCGGAGTGAACAATATCTATCCGGGAACGCTTTGCATGGTGATTTCCCTAGCAGCTTCTTCATCACCCCAAAGTGCTGTATTATGGTGCTTGCTTTTCATGTTTGCATTCCATTGTTCCCGGGCAAACTACAAATATCCACCAATCAGGACACGGAAGAGCCCTCATCCATCTATCAGCATGGTTTTGCCCTGGTTTTGTACTAGGCCCCACACACTCTGCTCCTCACTACCCCCAGTCTGCTCCCTGACATGTGGTCTTTTGTCTAGGGTTGGAAAAGAGAGAGACATTGGTCAATTAAGAAGACTTATTTTTCTATAGCATAAGTATAACTACCTTGAAAATTAAAAACATAACATTAAAAATGCCCCATGTAACTTATTTGGTGGTAGGTCCGCCATCTGCCTGTCTCCATGAATATTATTTAAATTTTGCCTGGAATGTTCCACAGCATGGCTTTAAATGTATTTAATGTCTCTCCATGAAGACAAGCAGGTGATGCCACTAGGCCAAGTTTCAGGTAATATCTGTGAAGAAGCAACCCAGCTCAGAGATAGAATGCATATTTTCTAGGCATTTTTTTGGGTAGGCACAGTAGTAACATTTCAAGACAAGAAGGTGTCGGACCCCCACCAGAAATACATAGTGTTTTCTATTGGTGCTTCAAGTACAGGATAAGGGATGTACATAATACTTATGTTGGTAAATTGTAGTCTTGTAAAGTATCTGACACATACTTTAAAAGACTACAACCAGAATGACAGTTATTAGTGGCAGAGTAAGCAGAATTAGGAGATGTCATACTATTATTGTCCAGCACTTGCTATATTAGCTAGACAATGCTGGTAAACCTCACACTCATTCAGCATTGTTTAAATGTTCTCAAATTAATTATTACTTCTTCATATTTCTACCAGATGTTTCATTTGAGGACTGACCACCAGTGTCCTAGGTGCCCCGCACCTAAGACCCATACTCCAGTCAACAATCAAACCGGAATAAGCAGCAGAGGATGCATTGTTAAACTAGACACACATATCTGTATAGCTTTCATCCATCCATCACATTGGCCTCTTTTTGCACTATGTCCCCTAGTTCTCCCCCTGGTCACCACCCCCGGCTCATTCTTGGACATGTCGCTCTGGCTTTCCGGGTCTTTATGCTGCTGCCTGTTGTATGGTGGGGGACAGATTGAAGACCCCTTTTGTGAGTGCGTCAGAGCCCCGTCCCGAGCGGAGAGGACAGAGGAGGAACCTGCTGGGCTGCTGGAGTGGAGAGACAGGAATGCGCATATGAATGGGGCAGTGTGCTTTGTGCTGACGGAGGGACAGTGCACATACGAGTCTGCACCATCTTGTTCATTACACGTGTGGCCCGCTGTGGTGTAGCCTTCCCCGCTCATTGGAACTGAATGGGAGTCCTGTCAGCAGCTACTGTGATAGATTTGGGCCTTAGGATGTGGCATTGTTTTAACTGTTAATTAACAACTATGCTCATTCAATTAGTGCTACGACTGCATGCAGACAGGCCGCTTTGATGTGACTGTGTTGTGCAAATAGACCCAAAGACATGTATGAACGTGCCTATTCAAGGGAGTGTAATGTATTGAAAGCATTATAGAAATTAAGATGAGCTAGGTTTAGGTTTATTAGCCCATATAATTGCAGGTTAAGTTTTACACTGGCAAAAAGGCAGTTAACTTGAAGTGTTTCATATTTTCTACAAAGTGAGTGTTTCAGGAATTCAATTTTGCAGTAGGCCTGTCGTGATAAATACTATATCAACTTATCATTCAATACATGATGGAACAATAATTTTTGGGGGTCACTATTTATTGTGGGTACTTTTTCTTTGTACTTGTAGGGAACCATTTTTCTATATTTTTATGAAGATTTTTAATAAATTGAGCTGTAGAAGGTTGAAAAATTAACTTCTATGACTCATTATAGGTACATTCTGCTTTACTGGGTTTAACGGGCTTTAGGGCTATTGTGTCTGTGGAATTAGTTTCAAGATTATTGTTTATCGTTTCAGCAATATATCCCATTTCAAAATGTGTTATCGTGGCCTATTCTGCATTATAAGTAACAAACAGTAAAAAAAAGAAAAAAAAACTAAAGGAACAAATAATAATTAATTTAGCGCATTTTTTACCATTTTGAAATACAAGGGTTTTGTTGACCAATTTGCTCTTCTATTATGTTATTTCTACCCTGACATGTTTGTTGACTTATCTTTTGCACTACCGGTATATGCACTACTGTAAACAACTTTCCCATATACTCCCCATCTCTATGCTGTATTCTGTAACCAGATCTAAACACACAGGTACTTAGGATAATTTTTGTTGGTCTCATTCTGAAACACTTGAGATTACGACCTGTCTGCGGGTAAAACTCATTTGCAAAAGTCTACAATAGCTATGCAAATGGGCACTCCCAAAGAAACATATAGAAATCATATAGAAGATTCTTTCATAGGCTAAACTATTTTTTTTTTTTTTTTTTTTTTTTTTTTTAATAAAGATTTGAATTGGACATATATCTAAAAATCCAGAGCATCCATTAATTGTCCTCTGGCTCATATGGTTCAACTTACGGGTTGTTTGTCTGGCCATGCTTTTCAGAAGATTACATCTCCATAATCAATAAAAAAAGAAACTTAATCGGCCATAATAATCTGGAAAATACTCCAGAAACAGCTGGGAAAATATGCACTTCCCCAAATAGAACTAGCCCCAAATTACAGTGTGATTAATTACTTGGACTTTATTTTGTTTAACTACCACCATGAGTGTCCCATTTAGAAATGTTGTAACTGTGATGATATTTATAATCATACTCTGAATAAGCAGAGAATAAAGAATACACACTGTTTACATAAAAAGTAGAAGAAAGAGACTTAATGAGTCAAACAATACTGAGCATTAATGATATAAGTACAAACATTTTAGTTTGGGCAAAAAAAGTTTAACTGCTAAGAAAATTTGGTAAATGTGCAACTCAGATTGGTTGGTATTCAATGCTAAAAATGATCTTCAAAAATCTCCAAATGACTACAGACTTTAGTAATGGCACTAGAAGAACTATTTTTTACTTAAGTAATACATATATACATATTCCTAATAATGCCTTGGAGAGCATTTATTCAGCGGGCTACAAAAGGACAAACAACACAACTAGATTTGTCATCTATTGGAAGAGATATGTCCTATATATACAATAAACCTAATCTGTTCTTATTTCATAAAAGACCCTGTGTGATCCTGGCTCTCATCAACTGTAAACCTGTAAAACACAAAACACAGGATCTGCTCCATCAGACGACCCACAGACATGACCTGGAGCTTTGAAGTGGACATGGGGCCCAACTGGATTAAACCACGTCTTCGAGGAGCAGCTCTCACCACAGATTTGATTACAAACAGTTCACCCCCACAACACCAGCCAATAGCGCCACCCACAACCCTGTTTACCCCAGAACAGACGAGACAACATGGGCACACTGTTGCACTGGGTCGAAACCTGACTCTGCACTTACTTTGGTGAGCCTATCTGCCAGGCATGTAGGTTAAGATATGGGTTGTATTTAAAGGTCCTATATAACGCAAAATTGACTCTTGTGAGCTTTTAGTCATGTTATAATGTTGTTACCTCCTCAAAAACAAATCTGGAGTTGTGCTTTGTTTCATTCACACATTGTAGTAACCCTTGAGTAACCCTTTATTATTAGTCTACATCTCCAAAGCTCAAAATGCTCTGTTCCAACTTGTGATGTTATGAAGCGGTAATTTTCAAGTTGACAGCTACCTTTTACCTTTAGTTCAGTAGAAATTGGCAATTCCAGAGCTGAAATTATCCAAATGACTCTAGTGAAGGTGTATGGAGTTTAAAAACACAGTGGAGCACTTCCTGTACTAGTGAAGGGTATGGAGTTTAAAAACACAGTGGAGCACTTCCTGTATTACCACATGACATCACAAAGTGGAACTGTGAGATGAGAGAGAAGAACTAAATATGTGTGATTGAAAGAAAACACAACTCCAGGTATGTTTGTGATGAGGAAGCATTATAACAGATCAGAAAGTAGCGTGATATGGGCCCTTTAAATTACTACGTATTTAAACTAAAAGTGCACTGTATAACTTCAGTAGTGGGAAGTCCGACACCTGCTTGTCTCATAAATGTCATGGTTTTGCTTGAAATGTTCCACAGTATGGCATTAAATTTATCTATCTCCTGGTGAAATCAGATCTGTGGAGAGGCAACCACGCTCACAGTAAGAATGTAATGACAGAATGCATGTTTTTTAATGGAGACTGGGAGGTGGCAGTTCCCTCCATCAGAAAAGTTACAAAGTGTACCTTTAGCTAGAACAGTATTTTCTGATTGAGCTGAGCAAGCATTATCCAAGCAACAATAAAAGCAAAAACAATTAAACCCTCTTTTATATGTTTACAAAGACACAACCAGCTGTGTTTGTAATAATGAAACAATCCTGCAAACTGTCTCCAAATCCCTTATACCATGATACACAGACCACCTTCTATTTGAGAAAAATAACATCCAGTCCTGGTTTAACTCGCCTCATTATGGTGGAAGTGGGTTGAGGGCCAGGAAGCTTCATAGCTTTCCAAATAAATCTCACTAAACAGAGCTGTAATCCAAATTCCTCGTCTTGTGGAGTCCTGCCTAAGGTCTCACGTGAGCTAGGAGCTTTTCAAATGACTGTTTCAAGTATCACACTTTCACATTCAGGCACTTTTATTTTATTTATGCTCTAATCTAAATGGTATAAGCGGCACTATTACCCATCTATCAAGACATTCTGGAAGTGACAAATGTTTCACTTCACTGTTTCAAATGGGACTACCTCCATTTCAACTGAGCATGTGATTGGTCAAAAACACAATTAATTTACATTTTGGGATACTATCATTAGTTGTAATTTAGCATCGGTAACCATACGCTATGCCGCAACCTACCAAGATAAGCCTAGAAGTTTATTTTGAGATTTTATATATAACCTCCATAAAGGGATTTTTATGATTCAAGATTTAAGATTTAAGATTCAAATTTGTACTGTCATTATCATAGAAAACAACAAAATTTCATTTAGAGCCTCAGTTTTAAGGTGCTGTACAAAGGTGCAAGAACCCATCCAATAAACTGTGTGGATCGGATCATATTAATTGGAAAGAAACAAGAGTGTCTCCACTACTATAGAGTCATGTGGCCTAGACTAGGTTTTTTTTAGTTAAGTACAAATACATTTTCAGCTGAGTCACAAATATTATGCATATACAATATTGCTCGATGAACCCTTTGCAGATTAACATAATTATTTTTGAGAGTTGCCAACTCCCGTTGTCATGACAATCATTTAGTTTATTAAATTTCTTCATAGTGACTCACCAGGAGGTCATGTAATGTCCAATGAGAGAGTGTCGTCTGTCAGACAGAGAGAGAGAGAGAGAGAGAGAGAGAGAGAGAGAGAGAGAGAGAGAGAGAGAGAGAGAGAAAAAAAAAAAAGAGGAGAGAGAGAGAGAGAGAGAGAGAGAGAGAGAGAGAGAGAGAACAAAAAAAGACTTAGTGGATTTAGTGGATAGTTTTCTCCGATAGCTAGTACTGAACTATAACATAAGTACGGTAGGTCATGATTTTGCATTTTGTTTAATTGTAAATCTCAATATTGATCTAAAATGACTTAAATGCATTCTACCACAGCATACCGGTAAGGGTGAACTATGTCATTTATTTCTGGTTTAGTAACCACCACTTGCTTGTCATCATGGATACATTATTGCTTTGCCTAGAATGTTCCACAGTATAGCATTAAACATATATCTCCAAGCAGGTGATGTACCAGGCCAATAGAAATAGGAAAACTGAGTTTCTGTTCAAAACAGAACAGGCGATAGGCCCCGTAGCAAGCAGTGGATTTCACTTGATCTGATTTTTAAAAATATATAAATCCAACATTTTTAACCCTGTGTATGTCTTGGAATCTCTACTAATTACACAGGTACAGACAGGGGTAGGTGAAAACACTCAGCTCTCAGGCCTCAAATGCAGGACAATATAGTAATACATGCATGAATCACACATACTATTTTGAACAAGCTTATGATGAGGGAACACCATTAAAGCGTGTTTAAAATATGTCTTAAAAAAATCACCTGTGTATCATGTCCCGGTTGAACTGTCAATAACTTCCAGTTACTTCCTCCGCAGCAGACATCTTGACTTGTGCAAACTTGTCCGACACCTCTGCGGTCGCAAGATGAACGACACATGCCTGAAGCTGTTGGGGTTTTTCCCTAGAAATAAGAAGACGAAAAAGGTTGACGGAGGTGAAACAAATGAGCTCTTTGGCTGTATTGTGTTTTTGTGCAGCTTCCTGTGCAGCCAGGAGAAGGCCAAAACCGTGAAAACCAAAGAGGAAATGGGAACAGACACACAGGGCTCTTTTGGTCAGTAATTAGAATGGGATGTGGGTTTGGAGCGGAGGAGAGTGCTCTATGTTCAAGGCTGTGATGTAACTCCTGAGGTATTCAAACATAAGGGATTTAAAGTAAAGTGAAAAGGTGTGTAAATAAATATATCATATATATTTCATCTATTAGGATATCTATCAAATGTAATGTAATGTACAGTAATGTAGAGGTGCAGGTCTTACTGCTTGCCACTCAAAATGTTACTGCTGCCAACAAAATACCACACCACAAATACCATCAGGAAGCTTTAATAATTTGTGTATATATAAAAACATTTTATCCACAGTGGTCAGATTCACATGTCAAGATTGTCATGATGACAAGATTAGGCCTATTCAGTTAACCACAATATAAATAACAAGCCCAATAAGGAACTAAACAAATAATAATTGTGGCAGTTTTAGAAGAAAAAGGAGAGAGTCCATTTTATTTTTATCTGGTTGTTTATGTCCTATAACTTGATTACTCAAAAAGTTTCATTTCTAGAGCTAGCTGGCCACATACTAGTCTTGAGCAATGGTTAGACAGAAATTAGACAGAATATGTGGTACTTCACTGATTATAATAAATAATAATACTTTACACTTGCACTATAAGCTTGTCAAAGCCTCTCAATGCGCTACACTGTAGTCATTATGCATTCATTCATTTATTGTGCCAATAACTGTGTGACTAAGTGAATCTTAAACTCTCTTACCACTTTAGCCACTCAATGCTACACTCACATTGTGAATAATTATTTAATTGTGATGTTTCTTAATACAATAATTGCAACACTAAAATTTGATATTGTAACATCTTAAAGGTTTTAAATGTAAGGGACACATGGATGAACATTAAACCACCCTTTCATTTATATTGTGAAACCTTTTCTGTAATAGAGGTATTAGCATTTTCAGATACAATGAGGCAATGTGTCTGGCACAATTACACCCTAAAACTGATGTTTTAGGATGTTATTTTTTTCCAAATTTGATCGCTTTGACATAAGGCTCTTAAAGTGACTGGTGACTTGGCTCACATTGTTTTTTTGATTTAAGAAGTTCATGAAATGAGGCAGAACCAGAGTCACAACTGTGAAAGCCATATCACTATGTGGTACGCACTGGGGTTATAGGGGAATATGAAAAATAAAAGTATCACGTTTTCCCCTTTGTATCAATGGTGATTTTTTATTCTATTTTATTTTGCCCAATTTAAGACAAATAAAAAGTAACACTTTTTTCTAGAACGCACACACACACACACACACACACACACTTGAAATATGTTAATTATATGTCTGCTGTGGTGTAGTAGAAATAACAAAGCCTTGATGTGTGTACCAATAGCTGCAGCATTTGGCTTAAACCCCATGTTTTTCTAACGACTATAATGCACTAACAAAACATGCATTCATATCTCAGCCACATTTATAAATTTTTGGCTTGAGCAGAGGGCATGCCAGGCCTCCAGCTGCTGTTTCATGGTTCCTATTCGCTGCCATACAATTATACAGTTTCCCACCGGAGGTTAGCACTGACTGGGTGGAGCTCCAGGGAGAAGTAAAGCTCTGGCATTAACTGGTCCTTACGGCGCATAACTTACATGAATGCACATATACAATTAGGATTAAAAAAAAAAGAGGCCAAGAAGCACGCAGCAACAGACAAAAGAAAATAAACTGTTCAAAATAGCTCTGCCTTTCAGGAAATAGCCCTGTATCAGACTACACCCATTATTTGGAGCAAGACATGTTTTATTCAAACCTGCTCGCATTATGTTGTGTGACTGACATGATAAAACAGCACATGGGGATATATACAAGATTTAAGAAAGCAATACTGAATTTATGCTAAAAAAAAAAAAAGCATTACAAAAAGTAAACAAATAATGTTAATATAGGCCTAATGATACATTTGAGTTCTTACCTTGCTGAAGGTATTGAGTTGACCCACCTTGCAGCAGTTCAAATACCCTAAAGTGCCAAGACATTAATGTTACTTTCTATCTAGAATCTAGATCATTCCTCAAAGACAATTTAAAACGTTAGATTTTACATTCACACATAGCCATAGGCTAATGAAGCAAAAATATGTATTCCTCTACTGACCCCTGGTGGCCAGAGATCATATTTTTGTTTAGCAATGGCAAATGACTAAAAAATAGCTAAGGCTGATACGATTCAAGCAACGAAATTTAAGACAAAAGATGGTTGATTATGCAAAACAACCTGGATTTGATTAAGTCATTTTCTAGGCTGTATGAAAAAACAGAGGGCACAGTTTTGGTCAGATGCTGCACATGTCCAGTCTCAAGCCAGTGCTGTGTGGACTGTGAACATTGTGAGGCCTTACCAATAAACCACGGCTTGTGACAACAGTGAGATTGTAAAGGAGGAGAGAGGCTGGTGACGCCTGGCACGGAGTCGTTTGCACCACAGACCAGATGAGCCGTTGTGCAGTCCTCTTCTGTCCCTCCTGCCCGGGCCCTTGAGTCCCTGCTCCGGACAACAATATGAATGGTCGACAGCGCCATCTGTTGTCACATTTAGGTACATACGCACACTGACAGTGATGTAATCACTATGAATAAAGCCAAGGCTCAACATTTTTTCTTATAAAAGATTGAACTTCTCACTTACTCAAGCCACGAATAGTTTAGAATTTGCATAAAGAGGTGAGTCAAGGATTCAAAAATATTGATGTATTTGTATATGTGCTGGATAAGCCTACAAGCTGCATAAGCCTACAAGCAAAGCAAAAAAGTTTACAAAGTAACCTATTGGCTAATTAAGATAATGAATCAAATGAGCCATATTTTGTTGCGTTGCATGGTTAAAACCCCAACATGTTTCAAACATCCTAATTCACGCATCAGGCTATATGGAGCTAGATAATATTTAATAAAGATATTGTAATATTCGATTTTAATTCTGACTGCCTAATAGTCTATGCTGCCCCTTTTGTGTGGCAGAAATGCTGTACTTTGTTATTAAACTAAGTAATAGGATCAATATATTTTTCAATTTGATTATTTAGCCTTACATCTTGAATTTTCATCAAGTCTTGCTACTGTTTTTGTACTTTGCAGTTGCAACTCTGCAATTTCCCCATTGGACCAAGTAAGGTTGTCTATAAATGAATATTAAAAGCAAACATGTGCTAAACACTTAAAAAGGAATTTACAAATATCAAGATGTAAAACAGTTAGGCTACTTGAACTGTAAGTAAGCAATAGTATAGTGGTGAGATTATGACAGCAGCTTTGAATACCCCAAATGAATTCTACGAGCCTTTTACAGCCGCAGCCTCTAAAAGTGATCTTCAGTGTGCAGCAGTTGGCAGTGGTGTTTTGTCCTCTCTCCTCTCTCCCCTGCGTTTGTGTAAATGTGATAGTGAATTATTGATTGTGAGCAAGGCAGCGCATGGGTCCTCGAGCTCGTCATCCCTGCAGTGTGCCCTCCTCAGCATCAGCCGCTTTTCAGAGAGGTACCACCATCAAACCCACATTCACACAATACCACCACGCTGCCTCCTCCCTCTCTCCTTCTCTCCATCTCTCCTTTCTTTTCCCCAGCTTTGTGATTCTAGCCAGCTGTCAACTTGAGGAAGAACTTTAAGGATGTCGGAGCGTGGACCAAGATGGATGATAAAGCTTTTAGTTGTGGTTGTATTTTGCCTGGTGTTGTGCATGGAGGAAGCAAGCTCAAAGAAAGCCAAGATCCCTCGCTGCCCGGCTACCTGCTCCTGCACCAAAGACAGTGCGTTCTGTGTGGACACCAAAGCCATCCCCAAGAGCTTCCCTCCTGGCATCATCTCTCTGTGAGTTGCAACTCTAAACAGATAAAGTCCTGGATGTAGCTGGTAGTGATGAGTGCATGTCCGATGGCAAGTCAGTTATGAAAGAATGCCATAGACTGTTTCTAATATCAGACTGAACTAAAGCTAATAATACATCTTTAAATCTGCTGGTTAATTTAGGTAGACTGCAGTATAAAAACATGTAATTATATATAAACTAGAATGTAGTAGGACTATACTTAAATATTTGTGCTTGAGGTGTAAACAGTGAGCAGTGGCAGTGACTAACCTCACCCATCAAACTAAAACAAACCTCTTACAACCAAACTTAAGGAGGACTATAGTGTTAATTTTAGCTGATATTATACCTTATTGTAAAAAAACATGCTGAATGCATTGCAGACATACTAACAACTATTATGCAAAATTAATCTTAAGGAGTGCAGCGGTGAAATATGTTAAACTCCAGGGAGTAATTCTAACAATAGATCCATCCTCTCTGCTGCAGCTCTACCTTTGAGAGATTCAATCTTCTAGAGCCACAGAAGTACACTAAATGGAGCATACATAATGAAAGGGAGAGTTTAATGTGTTCAGATCTCATAAAAGCCCTGTCACTTGATGTCATGGCTTGTGAAATGAATATTAGTCTAATTGGCCATGGGAAATAAAACTCCACTGGCACATATTTATGACAGCAATAAAAAAGAACAGTAGAAGTTATGGCTTAGTTTTAATTAGATGTCACCTTCCTTGAACTTACAGTAAGACTATACAGGACAATCAGGCAACAAGGCTAGAGATATGAAATGTGTTATTGTGCTTTTAATGTTTTTTTGGGTTTTTTTTTAATGTTTGCAGCAGATGTGTTATTTTTATCTGGCAACCTTCATATTGTTATGTTTGACAGGACAATGGTGAATGCAGCTTTTACTACAATTCCAGAGGGAGCCTTCTCACATCTTACACTATTGCAGTTTTTGTAAGTATGAACTGAATCAAACTTATACACACTATTGCACTGTTGGAATACAAGTTACATGCATCATTTCAGGCACAGTTCTCTTTTAAACAAACTTAATTCAATTATCAGGGCAAAAAAATGCATATTATCTGTACAATTTTTGCATAGTGCATACCATAATTTGATGTATTATTGTATTATAGTTTTTGTTTACAGTGACAAAGACAACACTTGAGCCTCTTGAAAGCTACTTGAACGAATGGTTAGTGAAAGCAGTGATGACATAGCAGTAATAACTGGCTCTGTAATGGGGCCATTGTCACCAGCCCCATTCTAAAGCACAAAGGAATGATTGTGTTCTCCAAAGTTGTCTGTTTTCTGCTGCTGTCACCAGTTTGTAAAATGATATTATGAACTCATAAGGTTTACGTTTTGATTTTGATTGATATTTTAATATAAGCTGACATATATATCGTTTTCATCACGTATAAACATGTACACATATTTCTGTGTGATAATGTGACAGTGGAGTTTATTACAACTTTGCAATAACCTGTGTTTATGTGTTATTGTTGCAGGCTCCTCAACTCCAACACATTTACCATGATAAATGACGATGCCTTTGCAGGGCTGTCTCACCTTCAGTACTTGTAGGTATCACCTTAAACAATACAACAGTAGATACCAATATTGTCTGTTAAGGGATGTCATTTTTAAGAAATTACAAACTGCTTAATTCACCAAACTTTGAATGAACAATCTTCAGTTGTCAGTTTGTCAACATGACTCCATCTGTAACAATTCAATTTCTTTATTTTTGAATCTTGCATCAAGATTTTTAATATGTGCCAAAAGTTGTATTGTTATCCTCACATAACAATTTTAATATTGAAATGAGGGAATACTAAATCCCAGATGAACCCTTTCCCCAAGACACATTTGTTCTGATTTGACAAGGAAGCAAACTTTTATTATTAGCTGTTGTCTGGCAAAGAAAGCCACAAGTAAACTTAATTCACCCCTGCTGCCTCTGTGCGCTGTGATAAAGCTGAGCATGCTGTTGTGTGAATTGATGAGGCCTATAAAGTAGTTAGCTGATGACTTGGATTGCACTGTGCTCCCTCCTTCTCTCTGTGGGGCTTTAGCTGCAGCCCATCAGACATCTGCATCGATGCCATAACCAGCATGACCCGCTGTGAATGCTAATAATGCCATCTTTTCAAACGGCTTCAGAACACTGCTGCTTTATTTTCCTGATGATGATCTGTGTATAGACAAAATCAGGGCCAGCCTGGATCAAATGATGCTGACACCTTGACATCTGCGCTGTCACAGCCAAGTTTGCCCTTAAAAGAACCAAATAATATCCTAAGAGTGTACAGTATGAGCAATACAGTCATTATCAGGGACACACGATTATTCATCTTTTTAAATGGCAATATGGTTGTCTTACCCAGAGACATGGTAGTAGCTATTGGCTGCAGTTGAGGTGAACTCGTTACTAACCTTGCTCTGCAAGCTGGATTGTCAAAAGGTTTGAAGGATCAAACTCAAAAGAATCACAGAGCTATCACTGAGCTAACCTCATTAGCGCTGTAATATCAATTTGACATTTGCCATGTTAGCTACTACTTGGTGCAAGTCTAACCCAACTACACCTCTGTTGCTGATGAATTAGGATATGTGATCCTAATTTTTTTTCACAGATTTATTGAAAATAATGACATCCAGGCTCTTTCAAAGTATACCTTCAGAGGATTAAAATCGCTGACTCACCTGTGAGTATTTTATCAATTAGTAACATTTTTTTTCCACTAAAATCTAAAGTGTCGTAACATTATCGTGACAAATATCACAATTTCCAGTTCTCTGTCAAACAACAACCTACAGACGCTGCCAAGAGACCTGTTTAAAAACCTCGACATTCTGACTGATTTGTAAGTTTGCCAACTGAAAGTGTCACAATTCTTCTATGTCACATTTGTCTTCATGTTGTTTTTTATGAATCATTAGAGACTTGCGGGGGAACTCTTTCCTTTGTGACTGTAAAATCAAGTGGCTAGTGGACTGGATTGAGAAAACCAATACCACAGTTCCTGCTGTTTACTGTGCCAGCCCTTTTGAGTTTCAGGGGCGCAGAGTTCACGACCTAACACCTCGAGACTTCAACTGCATCAGCGCTGGTATGGCTATAGTAATACAATGGCCAATATTTTGTATAACAAGTAGTGTTTTGGTCAAACTAAAATGAGCATGTCTAATAAAAAAAATAATAATAATAAAATTTGAAGAATCTCAAAAAACAATAAGGACAGTATATGCACCAAGCCTTCACTAGAGATATGCAAAAACAGTGATATAAAGGAAGTAAATGTCTATACTCAAGGCAAGCATTTATTAGCCCTGAAAAAACCCCACAACGAAACAAGCTTCATATTATGTAATAATACTTGCAAGTAGTGGTACTCATCTCAGAATGGACAAACTGACTGACTAAGTTTTAGTATTTCCTCCCTGTAGATTTTGCAGTGTATGAAACCTTCCCCTTCCACTCTGTGTCAGTGGAGTCCTATGACTTCAGTGGCGATCAGTTTGTGACGTTTGCTCAGCCTGATTCAGGATACTGCACTGTCTATGTGTGGGACCATGTGGAGATGATCTTCAGGAAGTTTCACAACATCACCTGTAAGATTTATCCACTATATAAAAGTGAGCTACGTCATAAATCTGCAGTTTGTAATGTTTTGTAATGTGACATTCCTATAGCTCGCTCTGCTGTGTACTGCAAACCGGTGGTGATAAATAACACACTACACATGGTAGTCGCTCAGTTGTTTGGTGGATCTCATATTTACAAGTAAGATTTGTTCTCAATATTTTAGTGTTACATTTAGATTAGTAATGTCTGCCCATTTGCTTTGCTTGAAATGTGCATCAGTATGGCATTAGTATGCACACCATGCTTTCTTACTTGTCCCGGACCTGTAACTTGGCCTGGTGGCGTCACCTGCTTATCTCCATGGAGATAGATTTTATGCCATACTGTGGGACATTTCAAGCAAAAACAACCTCTCCAGAGACAAAGACCCAGAAAAGTTACACAGTGCACCTTTAGTTATGTAATCGTAGGAAAGGTGTTTTTTATAATGTGAAGTTGGATATTCTCAACTTAATATATTACTGCCTTTTTTGTTGACATCAATAACTCAGATGGGAAGAGGCCCCTCAACGATTTATCAAAATCCAGGACATTGACACCACTCGAGTGCGTAAACCCAACTTTGTGGAGACCTTCTTACTGGACGGAGAGTGGTACTTTGTGGTCGCGGACAGCTCCAAAGCCGGCTCCACCAGCATTTACCGATGGAACAGTAATGGCTTCTACTCCCACCAGTCCCTTCACCCCTGGCACCGGGACACACATGTGGAGTTCATTGATGCAGGAGGGAAGCCTCACCTAATCCTGTCTAGTGCCTCACAGTCCCCAATAATCTACCAGTGGAACCCTAGCCAAAAGCAGTTCACTTTCCACTCCCAAATTACAGAAATGGCAGATATACAGATGGTGAAGCACTTTTGGGTGAGGAGAGCCTTGTATCTTTGCCTTACTCGTTTTATTGGTGACTCTAAAATCATGCGTTGGGAAGGACAGCGTTTTGTGGAGATCCAGACTCTACCATCCCGTGGTTCAATGGTGGTATATCCATTCACTGTAGGCCCAAGACAGTACCTGATCCTGGGCAGTGATTTCTCCTTCTCCAGGGTGTACTTGTGGGATGACCTTACTCAGCGCTTCCAACCCTTCCAGGAGCTTAACATGAGAGCACCACGGGCATTTAGCTTGATATCTGTGGACAACAAGGACATTTTGCTGGCAGCCAGTTTCAAAGGCAACACCTTGGCCTATCAGCACCTGTTGGTAGATCTCAGTGCCAAGTAGGAAGGTAAAGACAGACAAAATAATACCTTGAACATGTGCCAAATAAATTAAAATGGCAAAAATTGCAAAACAAGTAAGGCAAGTTTTGTTAATATTTGGATTAATATGCACTGTTACCCATAACAATGAAACACCAGAAACATGTCTTTGACATGTAGCCTACTTTAAGTGCCAATTGCTGCATATGTGCTATAGCTTACTTAACCTGACTAATGTGAACAATGTTGTGCATGGGTATCTACTAATTCTTATCCCAAATGTGCATATTCTACGGGTTTGTAATTACTGTGGAACTGTGGAACAAAGTGCAAGATGCTGGATGACATGTGTCAACCAAGCAAATGCTACAATACTTTGGTTCTATAAATATATTAAAAGTTGGCCTATACCTGTGAATACAATTGAGGATGTTTGGCGTGCAATTGTGAATCAGAGCTGTGAACATGACTGTTATGACATTGCCTAATATCTAGATAAGATAGAGCAGCAAAGTGCTATTTCTGTGTATTTTTTGCTACACATATGCTGATAAATTTGTTATCGTCCTACGAGAGAGGCGGACTAAAATAATGTAATGATGATTGATGAATGTTTAAAGCTGTTTGTGGTTATCAACCACATGTAAATTCATCATTATTAAGTATGCATGAAAATTTCAATAAAATATATGCAGATAAAGAGCACTGTTTTCCACACCTTGTGTAATCTCAAATGAAAGGTTGGCGCAAATGATCCAAATAAATGGAGTTTTACGATAATCTATTCAAATATGCATAAAAAAAAACTAAATGGAAAAGGTGGCATAGTATATTAAATGTGAAGGCCTAATGTATTTTTGCCATTCATAGTCAAAGTGCCACAATGGGCCTAAATATTAACAGAACATATTTATGTTAATAAGATATTACTCATAATATGTATTAGCTACATACAAATGAAATAATCATGTATGGCTTGGCTGCATTGAAGCATAGAGATATTGGGATACATGCGCGCTACTGACGTTTTAGTGCGTTTGGTTTGCCTGCCTGCGTGTCTGAAGACGTGCATGTGAGTCAACCATAGGTTGGAACAGCTGGCACCGCCCCCTCCGTCGGAACTGTATTCCTACCCAAACGCTGCTAAACATCGTTGTTGACATTTGTTACGCTACTTCAACATTTTATCAAAGTTCATCTGCGCAATGATGAGGTCCACAAAACGTATGCCATAGAGTTACCGCCATGACTAGGTTTGTAAGCAGCTAATTTATTTCTGAATTACTACTCTGGTTAGGGATAATTTCCCACCCGGGGCTACTATTCGAAAGGCTAAGCTAGCTAAGTGGCTAGAGTAGTAACCAAGTCATAACGGGAGAAAAACTGGCACTGTAGAAGTTTTAACCGATCACAACAAATGTCTACAAGCATTAAAATGTCCCTGCCAGCTGAGTGGGATGACGACGAGCGGATGAATTTTCTTTTCTCCGAGTTTAAGGAGAACAGAGAAGTGAACACCTCGGACTGGGACAGTAAGATGGACTTTTGGACATCTCTAATCTCTAAGAGCTGTAGAGGCAGAGGGTCAGTCTGTGTCAACCTGCAAGACCTCAACAAAACCTTCAGGAGGAAAGAGAAATGTCCACTTGGTCTGCCTACGGTACTTCAGTCGATGGCCAGGTATGAGTCCTCACTTTTAGGCAGGTAGTCATGTTTGACAATAGATTTTATAACTATATAACACTAACAATGCATTTTGGTGCATTTCACACATAAGGATTAAGAGTACATACAAGGGACAGTTTTGAAGACCAGGCCCAGATGGTTTACTTTAGGTGACATTTTTGAAGATTTCAGTGAATGTATGGTTAAAAGAGCTAGAAGACACTTTCCTTGTGAAGGACACAAAGTTAGTTGGTGTCACAGAAGAGCCTAGAGATGGAATTTAATGTTTTGGTTTTTTTTGCTGAAAGAGAATAGTCGGAACCTCAGCGTGCTATATTTGTCTTCCACAATTTAATTGATTGTCACTGTCTCACTAATGGTGTTGTGCTTATATTTTTAGGAGTGGGAAGCTTCAGAGGGAGTCAGAGTTTGCTGCCAGTGTGGACAGTGGCTGGCTGTCGTGGGGCGTGGGGCTTTTATTAGTAAAGCCACTCAAATGGACCTTCTCAACTCTTCTGGGAAGCAGCCGTGTGCCTTTAGAGGAGTCATTTGTTGTCATTGAACTAGTTAAGGTGAGGCCAAGACATCTTTAGTGTGGACTGGATAGTAATTCTCATACTTATGTAACGTTTTTTTACTAGGAGAAAGCGTCTGACTTACTTAAAGCATATCGCAGCAGTGAGTTTTCAAACTCTTCAGTCCTCTCATTTCAAGAGCTGTGTAGTCTTTCGGCTGATATATGTGCTGATGAGAGCACCCTCTGCATGGCTCTACTGCAGCTGCAGAGGGACAAACAAGTGATGGTCTCAATCCACGAAGGAGAGAAGGTGCAATGAGCAAGTATTTGTATTTCATATTATGCATATTGCAAATAAAACATACTTATGCTATCTAGTATGACTTTGTCCATGCAGATTGTTAAATTCAATCAGCCTGGACAGGATCGAGTGTCTCCGGTCAATGATGTAGACATTGGCATCCACCAGCTCCAGCGCAGTGAGAAGCTCCTTGGGGAGCGGGTGGAAAAATTGGGCATTGAGGCTGAGAAGTATGCATATAAATTGGATTTCAGTTTTCATTTTATATAATTTGATAATAATGATCTTTTACTGAATTTTCCTGCAGATGCAAAGATGAAGCAAGGCTTCTACTTAGGGAAGGAAAAAAATCTCAGGTTAGAATAAATATATTTAATTGCTATGTGTAATTTAGTAATTTAAAAATGGTGTTCTATTGCAGATTTTCTTTTATGTAATTGTAACATTCTACAGTGGTTTGTCCCTGTGTGTTAAACAGGCATTAAGATGTCTGAGAGGACGCAAGAGAGTGGAGAAAAAGGCTGACACTTTATTTGCCAAACTGGAGACAATCAGAGGGATCCTGGACAGAATAGCTCAGTCACAGACTGATAAAATGGTAGAAAGACTTATATATAATATACAATATATACAATCTTCAGGTGCGAGTGTGTAATAATGTCCTGTGTTGAGCAGGTCATACAAGCGTATCAGGCTGGCGTGTCGGCTCTGAGATTATCTCTGAAGGATGTGACTGTAGAGCGAGCTGAGAACCTGGTGGATCAAATTCAGGAGGTGGCTGTTTATTTGAAGCACTTTGATTTGTTTGTATTTGATAACAGCAAATGTTTCCCATCTCCTAAATAGTTATGTGACACTCAAGATGAAGTGAACCAAACTCTCTCTAGTGGCGTGGTTGGGGCAGGTTTGTCATATTGCACATGTGAAATATTTGTAATATGCTTGGACAGGTAAATGTACTTGCATTTTGTTTTAGATGATATGGATATGGATGCCCTGGAGGAGGAGCTTAAGTCTTTGTTGGACGATACAAAGCCTGATAGAGCCCCAGGGTTACCTAAAGTCCCCTTAGACCGACTGCCCCAGAACACACCGGGGTTGGACCTCCTCAGCTCTCTGCCTGCAGTGCCTCAAGGTCCCCTGACCATCACTGATGAGCAGCTAGAACAGGAGCTCAACAATCTGACTCTCACTGAATCAGGTCTGCCCACAAGACTCTTGTAAACAAAATGCAGGGTGTATCTAACTGTTTGTCTTTGTTTAGGTTTACAACAAAAGAAAACTTCACCTGCCCAAAGATTTGAGCTTGCACAGTAGTAAATGGAGAACAGATCCGTTTCAGCAAAATAAGCATAAGCATCTGAGCAAGTAGGAATGTTTACAACAGGGTCAAAATGTTGGTAATAAAAACAAGGCACACATCAGGAAAATAATCATGCTTGTATCGAGAAAGCACACCAAAAAGCATTTTAAAATGATATTTAACCAGGCTAAATGTAGCTATTTTAAACACTTTTGGTCTTGCTGCTCTTGTTAAATTGTGGTTGTGTTTTATGGTGTTGTTTGCACATGTATTTGTCAGTAATGCATATTGAGTGGCCTTATAACTGTAAATGTGAAAGAAAAGCACATCAAATATGCCAAATAGGATTTATTGTAACTATGACTATTGAGTGCCATTGCCCCTCACCTCTGGCGTGGGATGCTTGCCTATCCAAATGTCTATCAAAATAAAAATGATTTCAATCATTAGTCTGGGTTGTCTTTCCAAATGGTTAATCATGTAAACCTCATAAACGTCACCCCTTTTTTACAAACCTAGAATTGATCTCAATGCTAAGATATGTTCTTGGAAGTGTCACACTCGTGGACACCTAGTGGCTGTAGGTTAAACTACTTGTGCTATGATATGAATAGACAATAAGATGAGAAAGCAAATCAAAGGCATTGCTTTATTGAGTTGACTTGATCATCAGAGAACAGTGACTGAAAAGCAGATTATTCAGTTATACTATGTTGATAGTGTTTATGTTTAGTGCCAGGTCATTTCCCTTAGACAATAAATAAAAAAAACATTAAAAATGCACAGGCTTTATAAAGTACAATTATATTAATATCACAAAATTACAGTGTTTTTAAAAATGCCCTGGTATCACAAATACCATCATTTTACATTGTTCAGTCCAAACCATGTATTTTTACTTCTTACCACTCAATCTCACATGCAAGTTTCCACTCTCTTCTTCACCGGTCATACTGCATTAGAAATTCAAAACAGCAGACAATTGCACAATATGCGGCTCATATCTATAACATACAGTTTTCACAAACATTAAGGTCAGACAGGTCAAGAAAAGATTATTTGCTTTAAATCTACCCTAAGAATTTGCCAATATTATAAGTATCTACTGTATATTGATATGTTTAGAAAAGACATACAGTGATATTGTGAAGAGTACTAAGCGTGGACTACATTACACAGCTTGTCTACAGTTGAGCCGACTGAGGAGGCACTGATGCTGATTTTTGGCTGAAAATTGGTTTATGCACCACTAAATTGTGAAAAGCAGAAGCATGTAAGTGTATGATACAAGATCTCAGTGGTTCAGCAACATTTGGCATGCTTTGTAGTAGTCATTTGAGTCTTTAAGGTATCCAAAATCAAATGTGATTTTTTTTGTTTTTGTTCTAAATATTGCGTGTTGCGTAAAAAGCAGGCTACACAGTGGGTCAGGCTTCTTCCCGCTCCTACAGTTGAGTGTATATAGTAAATGTGTGCATAATGCTTTAAACTGTCCGGTCCACTCCTGAGCGTTTACGGACCACCTTATCCTCATTGACCTGGTCCACAGCCAGAGTCTCCAGCTCGGCTTGTGGTGGGGCGGGGGGAGGAGGGACTCCATGGGGGATTCGGTGTGCCACTCCGACGTGCGCCCTGTACTGCCTGTCCCGTGCAGGGCTGTGACGAGGGCTGGCTGTGGCGCCAACAGAGGGCGCCATGGAGCCTGATGGTGCTATGGGAGGGATGACAGAGGGACGTTCACGCAGCATCTGTGGTTCAGGAGAGTCCCTGCCAGCCTGAAGGAAGGGGGTGGGGTCAGGCATGGCATCTACGGGCTCACGTAGCACCATCCTCCGCCCCTCCTGTCCGGCCCGGTACACCTCTGTGAGTTCCGGGTGTAGCGGCTGGGACAGGCTCTTCTTCATGCGGCGCCTTGGGGTTTCGGGCTGCCGGTCTTTGGCTGGGGGAGGGGTGGGCTTGTAGGAGGTGACGGGGCTGACATTGGGACTAGCCTCAGAGGAACTGCCAGCCAGGAGTTTCTTCTTTGTGGCATGGAGCTGAGAGGTGAGGTAAGCGATGGTGCTGGCTCTCTGCTCCAGCTCTCCCGACAGAACGGCCAGTTTATGACTCTTCATCTTCAGCTCCTCCAGATACTTCTTCTCTCGCTCTTTGATGGTGTTCTCCAGCACAGAGATCATGGCGTTCTTTTGCTCCAGGTCCCTCAGCAGCTCTGTGTTCTCCTCTTCCTTCTTCTTCAGCTCTGCCTCCAGTTCTTCACACCTCCTCTGCAGCTCCCTGCAACGGGCCTCACCACTGTCTGCTAAAGGAGAAAATTAAAGTTTATAATATTTATTGGAGACTCTTTTTTGGTTAATGTATAGCCAATAGTGTTTCTTTAAGAAATAAATAAGCTCCAAAGAATAAAAATAGAAACGTTTTAGTGAAACTCTTGTCGAAATACATTATTAAGAGAAAAATCAACCCCGGAAGAGAAATAAGAGACAAATGTGCAATTTAAATACCAAGATAAATGCCTAGAATTTGGTATTTATTAGTGCATCAGGCGCAGACATGAGGCGGGGCAGTCTTTCAGGGAGAGACACTATGACCCTATAGGGACCCATTTGTGGTTGGGAAAGGGCTCCTGTCTCACATTTCACTTATGGCTTTGACCCACACACACACCCACACACACACACACACACACACACACACACACACACTGTATCCATACATTCTCAGAGTACAGGCCTATATAAAGAAAAAACATTATTCCTCTGTATACTGAAGGATGGAGCCCACAGAAGGTGAATTGTAGATGTTAACCATAGAGAGAACAGCTGCGCCCTGCTAGCCTAAGCAGGTTGTGCATTAGCACTGTGACAGATAATCTCATTTCCTGCACTCCAATCTCTGAAATGTCTCACACTAACATGATAGTATAGCTAACAGGAGACATTAACAGCTCTGCTCACTTCTAAACCATCTAATACCAACAATACAAGAATACACTGGCCTGCATTATGTTCAGTGTGCTTCCTGCTAGGTAAAACAGATCCCTGCGGCCACTCAAAGGCAGTAAAAAAACTGCAAGACGTCATGCACTAACTGGACAGGCAAGTCACTGGATTGGGCAAATGTTGTGTGTGCATCTCCTGACCATGGTAACGTGGGGGAGGTATGACTGGTGTGAGGGGTGGGAATGCTGCAATAATTAACCACAGGGAGTCCCACAATGCAACGCTTCTGTGGCATTCCTCTCCACTCTCTTCAGAGGCCAGAAGGCCAAATTTTCCACTGAGCTTTTTCCACGTATTTATTATGATGATTTTTTATCTTCATTTACTTGTGGTTTGTCACTACTGGTGTTCTCCAGATCAGTGGCTCCCAAAGTACCTTCTGGGGCTATTCATTTACGCTATTTGAAACTACTAAAATTAACACAATTAAACCTGATTTTACACAACTAGTTGCATGGCTATTTTGGGGGCCCCTGAACCCCTGTTCTTGAAGATAGCACAAAATGATAACCGAAAGAAAGAAAGAGATAAAAATGTAAATGTTGCATACATGACACATATTAAAGCAGATACTGACTAGGTCTAAATGTCCATAGCTTTGGTCATTTACAGTTCGGGTACTTAAATATTTGGTTGTGGTTCTAACTGTTGCCCATAGTGCAGTGTGATGAGGTGGGTGTTACCTGAAGGATCGCAGCTCCTCACTGTGAGCTCATATGTCAAGTCTGTGGACAGAGAGGAGGCTTTGAGGACAAGTCAGAGTTCACAGAATACTGACAGAATGATCAACACTAAAAGGAGTTTGTCACTTTCACATTCAGAACTATAGATTTAACAAGATTACAGAGGAGGATTTAGGAGCAGGTTTATCAAGGATACAAAATTTCAGAGCTGAAACTTCACTTGTCTTATGTTTCTGTGAGGATCTTTACATGGTTCAAATTACAGTGTTGGAATAATCAATACACATTTTGCAGTTCAGCAACAAGGGAGTGGAGAGCATATTATCTTTTCCTCTGCCTTTCAACAACTTGAAAACCATGTTATTATTTATTTATTTTTTAAATCAAAACTTTTTAAACCGCTATGGCTCCTTTCAGTACTGCTACTACTACTAGTACTATCATTAGAATTTTAGCTTCTGCTGCCTTAAACATACATTACAAGAGAACTTACCAGTGCACTGTTGTTGAAGCCTACGTATCTCTGCGTGCAGTCCTTTTAAAGTGTTGGCATGGTCCTGCTGGAGGAACAGCAGGTTTTTCTGTGCACTGTGAAGCTGATTTTCCAGGCTAACATTTGCAGATGCCATGGTTGATTATGCTTCACCAAATAGCAGCCTAGCAACTTAAAGACACTGGTGACAGAAGGAATGGACATACAAACAGAAAAAAAGAAGACAAGTTAGATTTGGAAGTGTGGATGCTCAGTGTTGTTAACCAAATATATATAGGAGTAGAAAAAAAAAAAATTGTATCATACAAAATTTAACCTGTAACCTGCACCTCTCGACTTAAAGCATTGCTACATAAGATGTGTAATTAATTATCATGCATAAAAGCTAAAAAGAATACTAAATGAATTACTAGACATTAATTGAACAGTAAACACTACTGCTTGGTCACAGGTCTTACATTATACTTTGGAGTAGGGATACACTAATACGATGCTGATATCGGATGTCGGTACCAATGTTGAAAATTTTGGTGGATCGGGTATTGGCTTCCAAGACATCAACTCAGCTGATATCCTATTTTGGTCTATAAATTGGTGTAATAAGACAATTTATTGGCCAATGTTGGCACAAAATACCTCGTAATATTTTTCAAAGTTCTTCTGTAATTACTTTATGATAATGATAAATAACAGTTACAAAACACATTTGGATCATTTTTTACCTTATGCTGTTTGTGTTTAAAGAAAATGAATTATATTTTCAGCCTCTAGTATCGGTTGATACCAGGTATCGGGAGATGCTTAAAGCTAAAGTCTCGACATAGGTATCGTAAAAGAAAAACCTGTATCGGTACGTCGCTACTTTGGAGCGCTAGACTATTGCTACTATGTTATTGGCTATTATTGATTTGAGGTCATATTGCTGAACACAAAGTTACTGGATGTGGCATAAATTGGACTGCTTCTTCCCTGGCATGAGACCACCTCCCCCTGTCCCTTTCCCTGTGACTTCTAAAGCTACACAGGGGAAGGAAAAAAATTGGGTATTTATTTCTACAATCTCACAGGCTGCAACAGTTCAGTCAAGAGAGCGCAAATTCACATAAGGCTTGTGCACCATATGCAAGTGTGCTTCAATAAAACATCAGAGCGCTTCTCACTCTTACATCATCAGCTCACTAACATAAATAATATATTTCACAATACTTCAGTGGACATCTTCCTCCTTCTTTGTCTGAACATTAACACATTTATGGAAAGAGAAAAAACATCAATAAGAAAATGGCCCCAATTCCAGGGGAGTGTGTCATAACTACTGAAGGGATTATCTATTATGGATGACTAATGTCAGGTCCTTCCGGTAAAGTCCGCACTGCAAGCCATGCTCTCATCCCAGCCCATTCCTAGAATAGATCTAGATGCTTTTCAATTTCCAATGTTGTGACCTCAACCAGCCTCAATAACAACGTCATGACTGATGTTATCATAAATGGTGTAAATACAAACAAGTAAGATTTAGCATAGTGATCGTCTCTATTTAAATAATAGGCAGAACAAGAACGGTTTATTCTTAAGAAAATCATTGTGTCTTCCTTCTCAATCACATTTACATTTACATTTATTTCCATAAAGTTCCCATAAATATTCAATGAGCTGCAGCATGAAACACAGCCATAGCAAGACGATTATTAATAACTTGACAAAACTGTAAGCACTGCTTATATCTGTATTGTGTGAAAAAACAAAACAAAACAAAACAAAAAAACGTCTCCAGGTGTAGACATATATCGCATATAACGTTACACTTCATTAAAGCATGTCATGAAAAACGTCCACACATAACAAATGCTAGTGGCATGGTTGTAATGCCACAGACTGGTTTGTTTGTGAGCGGAGAGATGCTCTATTCTTCCTGCACTTTAAATTTCAGCACCTGCATTGCGGACAGCACCCGAAAGACACCGCCGCTGCTAGCAGAGGGTCGGCAGCTCATTACTTTACATGACGTTGTAAACTTGTCCAAGGGCATACCGCTCAGATAATGACCCTTTTTATTCTTCTACAGCTCTTAGCAGAACGATCACCGCTTTGTATAGCACGGTATATAGGCCTACTGCTGTTGGACTCCCGTGGCGTGTTTGTTGTGCTCATACACTGTCCTTGCAGTTGTCAAGGGAAAAATCGTCAAAGGGAGGAGCTGTCCAGCCCAAAACAATGTACAAACCACTAGAAATTCTAAATAACATTTAATAACATCGCATAAGGCACTCGTATTCTAGTAGCTTATTAATATATGTGTAATGTAATTAAAACATTGTTTAGGAATTAGATAAAGTGTCCTTCAACAATGTTAACACAGACGTTAAAAAAGTGGCAAACACTAACAAACCGTCACGATCCAACGACTGATCATATCAATAAAAGCAGTTATATTAAGCCTCCGGGAGGTCAAAGTAATACAGTCAGGCATCCTAAAATACTCAAATATTTACATGTCTTTCGTGGAAATGTAACCAAATACAGGAGGTGTCTACATTAGAGCTAGCTTGCAGTTAGCATGGATAGCTAAAGAGGCTGCAGCAGTTCATTAACGCTACCTCGGGTGCTTACCTTTGGGCTAAAAATAGAATCGTCGAATTTCTTCAAGGTGCTAATTAAATTTTGCATAAAGTAACGAAAGCCTGAGCGGCTATGAGCATCTTTTCCTGTCTGGCATCTCTGTCAGGAATGGATGCTGAGAGGGATTCACTTTGGCAGGCGAAAGGAGCGGAGGGCTGGTCAGACCCCGATCATCTCCCTGAGATACGAGACAAAATAAAGCGGTGCATTATGGGAAGCCGGGTATAGTGCAGGACGGCGTATTTGATTGATAATTTAAACGTTTGCTGGTTAAAAAGACAAGTAACAGTAAAATGAAATCTATACTTATAAAAAAAGTTGTTTTTTTTTAAAAAATATTCAACTTACATTCTGACAGTAAATTTGTGAAGTAGAAGGTCCAATTTAAGAATAGCGTCATCACCATAGCAACAGAATTATCTGCATTTTAACGATGCCGCCATCTTGTGGCAAGATTAAGAAGTACTTCAACTAGTGTTTCAACCATGGATCTATTAAATTAACGGTTTCAACAGTTACCAACACATTTTATAATGGTTAACTACTAGATACTAGATATTAGTCGGGTCTCAAATTAATTTACAATATGAATCTGTCACTTTATACAATTTACTTAAACTATAATTAATCTAGCTTGCACGAATAGTTTTGCACTGTTGTTCGGGCCATACTGTATATTTTGTATTTATAGACTATACTCAGTCGAAGTCTTATTTTTATTTAGGCCTACCTTATTATTGATGAATGGCCTTATTTTTTATTTTACAATTATTTTTCATATTATTCATTGTTTTATGTTGCGCCATACCAGAATAGGTTTGAGGACAAATTATTCACTGATAGGTACATTTGGGGCTGTTTAGGGACATTTTCTTCCAGTTGTTTTTTTTTTTTTTTATTGTCAAATGTCAGCTAAACGACAGGTGCGGACCTGGCATAAAAAATCATTTTTTTCCTAAATGTAATTAAATTGGCTGACCCAGCCCTGTTGTATTCTCACATAGCACCCTTAGATGCTATCTACATTACTTCTGTCTGATAATGTGCCAGCTTTGGCCCTGCAGAAAGCCAGAGACCACAGTTGCGCCTGAATAAAGGCCAGGTGAGGGGAGGGGGAAACAGGTTTCACATCTGCCATCTACTGGTAAAATAAAATCTAATAAATTTACAGATGGCAGCTTTAAAATGCAAATCATGTATTGATATGTATACCTGGAGTAGTTTGGGGCTGTTTGGGGGGCATTTTCAGATTTTTAGCATTTTTAAAATTTGGTCAAATTTAAGCCAAACAACAGGTCCAGACTTGGCTAAATGTAAGGTTTTGGCTCTAAAGAGAATTTAAAGGACATATGAAAATGGTTCCCTAATTATTCACTATAGCCCTTTGGAATAATTTAATATGTTACTATTTTCATTACATTTCCAAGTCACTTTAATTTCAACATGTGACCTCAATTTTTCCCCTTTAGCCATCTTTCCACCAGAGTGCTGAGGATTCCTTCAATGCATTCACTGCTGGTAAAGCGACATAGATTGAGTTTCATTTCAGGAAATTCCTTTCATTCTGTATTTTCATTCAGGCACAGGCACCCACTGCCTCCAGCCGTGGCAGGCCCAGAGAGTGCAGAATGAAGCTTTTTTCTCACATCTTCTACCAAAAACTATAGCTTATCAAAGCATTTTTTTAATTTTTAACTTTGTGTTTCATTCAGTTACTATTATTTAGAGTAAGTCAAATGTGTAGCTCCTGCAAATATCATTTTATTTCCCAAGTCATATTAACAATAATCACAGCTCACTCTTAAATCTCTTGTGACTGTTTTGTTTGTAATGAATCAAGTGCTGTCAGCATAATGGGTTTAATAACAGTATTTTACTTTGTATATACCCTGAAGCAAGTGCATTTAACATATACACATTTATGCAAAATCATGAAAAATGTATGAGATTACAAATGTTGCAGTGTTCAGAGCAACATTTCTGATCGTTACAAACAACAGGTTATATGTGTAGAAAGTGTGAGTAATGAGTAGCTTATTCTGACAGGTCTACATCTATATTTTTTCCATTGGACTCTATCTCTACCTATACATAGAATTTTTTTTTTTTTACATCACAAGTAGTAGTAGAATGCACACCTTCCAATTTAGTAAAGTCAGAGCTATTCTTTCTCTAAAAAACTTAAATTGAATAAAAGGAATGATTAATTTCTACAGTGGAATATTATAGTGGTATATAAACAAATACTCACAATATACATCCAACTCTAATTCTAAATGTTTGTGTGAAAAGCCTTGGTAACAATGCTTCTCAGTGTTTAAGGTTGGTCAGAGAGCAGGTGAGGCAGACTATGAAAAGGAAATACACATTCCAGTCCCAGCCCCTAGTCCCAGCCCCTAGTCTCTCTCTCTCTCTCTCTCTCTCTTCTCTCTGTTTATGTCTTAGGTTTCTTCCATTCTCACTCCCTCTCCAAATATTTTCTAATGCCACTGAAGAATGTTCATATGTTGTTGCAGTCTCGTCCAATGACTGTAGGGAGGCTGCTCAGGGAGCAATCACAATTTGTGGTTTAAAAAGAGCCTAACTGAATAGGACAGTTGAATTTATTTATTTTTCTACAACATTTACCTGGCAAGTGCATATATATGGCCATAATATACCTTGTCAAGCTTCACCAGCAGCTGCACAGTGGTTTCTGACAAAAGGAGGAGTTTTCTGATATACAATGAGCAACACTAATCAAGAGGGTTAAAGCCATAAGGCTAACAAAATAAATATTATATGTAATGTATTGATTTAATCTATAAAGCATTTTTGTGATTTGCTTCACCCTGACAAAATACATTTGAATTATTTTGAATGAATTCACTTTGCAAGAATTCAAATGATACTCTCACTGTAAAAATAACCTGCAGTCCATCTGAAACACAAGAATTATAATTGGCTTAACACCTTCAGATTTACCTGATTTCTGGGTTATGAAGGCTAAGTGCAAAATGTTTTGACTGCCTGTTTATTGCAGCAGGCAGCAGCAGAGTTCATTGAGGTTAGTGACTTTCCCACAACGTCCAGGCTGCAGAGGAGAGGGTACATCTGCACAGACCCATCATTACTCACGTAAACTTACTATTACTGTAGTAATGATGGCCTGTGGATGCCATTGAGACAACAATATACAATGTTGCAAGTATTCTCAATAAACAACATACAAATACAACAGTATAGTGTGCTGTGTTCACAGCTGAGATTTACAGGTACACGATCATTGGTAAATTTTCATTAAAAGTGAAGTCCAAAATCCACAGTTGTGTTCAGCATTGGTACCATCTTTCTCGCATAAGGAGCTGTTGAGTTTCTAGCATGGTAAAAGATTGCAGAAATGTTTATTTTGCACACGTATTTTCACTATCAGCATGAGAGCTGCAGAATCATGCAGATGAGCCACAAAGCAAAACAGCTATGCTGTTAAGTAAAACAGCAGCCCATACTGAGCTTCAAAAACTGCATCATTGGAGCCGCGAGTTGTACAAACATACTCCCAACAATGAACTTAACAGGGTTGGCTTAATGTAGTATGTCCTTCACCTTTGTCAGGTTGTTAGGGTGGAATGAAATGGAACAGCAAATTCAAAATTAAATCAAACAGTTTGACCTACTGACACATTTTGTAATTAACTTCTAAAACTATTTTTAAGAGTTTTTTGTATGGAGCCTTATCTTGGCCCTTACCTGTGTAGAGCGATCCCTCTATTCCACTTTTATTTAAGTTGGTGACATTTCACTTTTCTCTGTTTTCACTCCCCTGTATGTTTGTTCAGGTGCACATGCTGCATGTGTTGAGCCTGTGCAGGGTGACAGCAATGACCCACTTCAGAGTTGGGCACATGAGCACCACACCCTTCCTCACCCTTTCTCACCCCAACTCAACCCATGTCACCCACCTACACTTCTCCTCACCTCTCCTCAGCTCCCTCATTTTGGGACAGGCACAAGAGCTCTCTGTCCTGGGAAACCAGTCATCTATAAACCGCACATTCAGACAGACGCTTCAGCTGTGACTTTATAGTTAAGAAGCTGCCTTGGATTTTCAGGCCCACATGTCAAACACAAGGTTCTACATTGAAATCAAAAGTCATTTGCAATTACTTTTAGTATGTAAAAGCCTTAGTTGAGTTTATTAATTTAAACACTTACAAGGTAGAGATGTACACATGTTGCATCTAGCGTATTGAAGGATTTGTTCATGGGTTTGTTGGTGCCTTTCTCTGCAACTTTGAACAGAGGCATAAACTATGACATATTTTTCAACAGCAAAAATCAACAGTTTAGTTCATGCAAATTGCAGAGAGGCAGAACAGCAATATAAGCACACATTTCACTGATATGCAATAGGCACCTTATCAAAATATCAAAGTAGATGGTTATAAACAACAACAAAAAACTCTTAACCACTGTGCATTGTCAAAGTTGTCAGAAAGTAACACAGGAAAGTTATAGTAGCTGGAACAAACATCATGTAACGACATCTTACAAATAAGGGCTCGTGACTGAAAACCGCTTTGCACTAGGAGTATAATAAAAGTTGAGCTGTAAGGGCTGCCAACTTTAACTTCTGTGCCACTTCAAGCATATTAAAAGCTATAGTGTCAACAGGCCAGAGTGTCCCCGTGTAGCCCACATGCTGTCTCCCATTGTGCTTAATAATATCTGCTGCTACCTCCGCTCACAGCCGCACTCCTGTCTATCAGCCTTTTAAAACAATAATAGTCAAAACTGTCAGCACAGCCAGTATGTCTGAGATGTGGGTTTTGATTGGCGAAGTGTGAATGTTTTGGTAGGTTTAGACAGACAGACCTCCTGCTTTTAAGCTCAGCCCTCAACTCTGCCCCATAGGTGTCTCTCTCAACCAGAGCAGGACAAACAAGTGGGCTGCAATCCAAAAGAATTTTTCAACAAGATTTTTGTCGGTCAAACTTGTATGCTTCACATGAGGAACCTATATGTTACCACTGTCAGACCACTAGGTGTCTCCTGTTACTGCTTACAAACATTCACTGAAAGATCCAGGCTCTAAGTCTGAGATGCTGAAAAAATCATTTTGTCCAGTTAACTAACAAGTAACTTTTCTCATGAATGTCACTTTTGAAAAAGTGTTGGAATGATAGTAGAAGAATACACATATGACCTGGACCCCAAAGAACGTATAGGATACCATACAACAGTTTTTAAAACACCAAATGAGATATAGTTTTTTTTAAAGTAGAGTCTGTCTGAGAATCAAACCATTTGAATACACAGTGTATTTTCATTTTGTTTTGTCTTATATAAGGTCATTATTGTTTTGTCTACATCTCACTGGAAGCAGAACTCATTTTCTGGATGGAAACTGTTGCGGGAGCCTCACTTCATGAGGCAAAAAACACAAACTCAGCAACTTGTTGATACTTAGCTTGAACAGAGTTGACATGCGATTGGCTACGCTAAAATCTAGTTTATGTGACACTGACTTTTGGACAGTTGCTTTTATGTACAAATATTACAAATATATTTGTATAATTGTTAATACCAGAGCAGATGAGCATTTACTTAGTTCTGAAGAAGCAGAGTATGGGTATTACTATTATGGGACATAATTAAATTTTCATTCCTTCGGCAATATTCCAATACCTATTTCTTTTTTCACTAGAGATACTATGAATAATTGGGATCGTTCCTGGGTCCAGAAATAAGTCTACACAAAATGTTTTTACAAATCAGATGCTTTTCAAAGACATACAAATTTGCAATTGAAGAACAAGAAATTCCAACTTCAACCAAAATGCAGAGTGTAGAGGAGGGCCAAAACACAGTGGTGTCCCTTGCTACAAAAATAAAGGACTTTTAACTATATTTTAATTTTATTCCCTTATCTACACAGTGCATATTGATTGAGAAGTGATTTTTCAGTATTTTTTTTTTTTTTTTTAATCAATGTTAACATATATCACCACTGTTGGCCACTAGGCTACATATCAGACATATATACCAGACATGGAGGGCAATTTGATCCTGTGGCTTTACAGTTTGCACCAGTTTAATGCAGTTTAGGTCTCCTGTGTAGAACTGGGTGTGGTGAGTGAATGTGCCAACTTCCTGTAGTGTGAATCGAAATGGCCGCTCGTTTTGATGGCCCCTTGGCATAGCTGCATTCCCACACCTGAGTACAGTTTGGTTGGGGCTTGGCTGAACGCGGAGCAGACATTTTGGCTGTGGCATGGAGCTGTTGACCACAAATGTTTCTGTCTCTCCGCGCTCTGGAAGGACGCCAGGCATTCAGGGCGTGCAGTGTTTTTATGGCAGTGAAAAGCAATATTCTGACGAGCCGAAATGCCAGTCCGAAAACAAGGGCAGGTTTTGTGGGCGAGAGCTCATTCCCTTTGGCCCAGATCTCACGGTTAGCTGCTAAATGGGCAGCTTTTACAAGAGCCAGCAATTAATAGCCAGTAGTAGAGGCTGCTATATCAAATTAAGCAGTAAAAGCTAAATACACATCAGGATTGGGAAATATATCCGGCTTTAAAAACCCTAGGAAACACACACACACACACACCTTAATAGACTGACCTGGAGTAGAATGTGACGGAAATAACACAAAGAGGTTTAAGCAGGTATCAGTTTACTAAATGATTAGGGTGACCAGATTTTCAAAATAAAAAATTGGGACACACCGGTTGGGGTGGTTCATAATAATACACTTGTGAAAAGAGCATGTAATTAAGAACATTATTAAGCACTAGGTCCATTCTCAACTCACTTGCATATCATTAGGCTATATAACATAAGAGACTTCAGTCATTGTAACAGAGGGCACTTTTTCGCCTTCTGGTGATTTTCAAGCATAGTTTTCTGTATTTGAACAAATACATTTGACAATATATTATCCTTTTTACTGGTGGCGGGGATCAAATTGGTCAAAAATGGGGACACCTGGGACATTTCTTGTGTAAAACTGGGACAAATCAATGGTTTTGGATAAATCTGCTGGAACATGGGACACAGGGCTCAAAACTGGGACTGCTCCGGGTAAATAGGGACGTCTGGTCACCCTATAAATGATAGTCAAGCAATGGCATCCCATTAACTGCACTTATTATATTACATAGAGCATAGAGTTATAGTGTGATATCTAATTTTATGCAGTGTCAAAATATAAGCACTCAGAAATGCTTTGGAGGAAGGAAGAAAAATCTAGATTCTAATTTTTTTTTTACTTCTATTCCATTAAATTTTACTTTTACTCTTTGACAGTGAGATGAAACTTTTTCTCAGTTTGCCCAAAGGCATTTCAAGTTCAAGTTTTCTTTTCTTGATGTCTGCATCTTTACCCGATTAGCTGGGCCACCACAGAGCCCATTACTTTTGCCTGACAGTTCAGACAGACCTTGACAGTGAATTTGTCCCACTTTTAGAGAGCTGAAAATACTGCTAACCCAAATTCCTGATGTGCATGTGGTTTATCAGTGCAGCAAACCTAAACCACCACTAACTGTGCATCAGAAGAGGTCTGGCCTGTATTCAATGAAGCAGGGCGCGTCCGTCCAAAGAAGGGCTAAGGCAAATTGGTGTCAGCTGTTGATATCCTGCAAGATTTGAGGTACACCTCCAGCTCAACATGAATTAAAGACATCATTTTGGACTTTTTCTGGTTCAAATACTTGCTCTCCCTGTACTTAACTTGCACATTTGCACTCTTCTTGCTGGACATGTGTGTGCGGAGTAATGGATGTGCTTGAGGCTGCAGAGTAGGGCCCTTCCTGTCTCCTGCAGGATGTGGGGCGTCCTGTCTGAAAGCAGCCGAGAGCAACGGCAAAGTTCAAAGGCAGGAGGAAATGGTCAGGGGCAGGAGAGCCAGGACAAAGAGGAAATGCTGTAGCTTTCAAGGACATGTTGAACTTTAGTGAGACTGATGTTCTTACATGTGATTAGGTTTTACAATACCAACTTATTGTGGCGCTATTGGTTTTCAGATGATGAGCCAGTTTTTCGTATTAACTTTGCAAAATATCCAAAAGATAAATTCACAAATGTTGAACCTGGTCATTTCTATTATTGACAAGACCCAAGAATTCACTGTAATGCAAGAAAAATCAGCATTTTAACAATTTTAATTTTAGCTGTCCCCCATTTGTATATATATACCGTATGTCATCTGAAACTTGGCAATAGGTGACATTGTATGACAGTGTTGCATGTTTTCCAATAATCTGTGGAAAAAATTACCAAGTCCAAACAAACCATCCAAGGACTAATCAAGAACTAAACCAGAACACTACAAGATAAGGATCAATTCAGAGGAGAAGATTAATTAAGTTTTAAAACAGGTCTAAAACAGTAATGCTTTGGCAATGGTTATCTATTTTAGATCTGCAAAAGACATCAGAAGAAGCATTGCCCATTCCCATTGGTAGGTGCACCCCAGTTTGAGAACCACTGATTCAACACATTGACACTGCCTTGTTCTCACACATCTTCACTCTGATGCATGAGGCGGCCTGACAGTTGTGGGTCCACAGTTGTCTTAAGAGGAGTGCCACTTCCTTCCTGCAGATCTGTTTCACATTGACAAGTGAGGGGCTTGTTCAAAAAGACATTTGCAAATTTGGACTTTGAAAATATGTGCAGTTGGCAACAGGAGGTGCGCCCCTCTCCAGTGGCATCTGAGTCACGGCTTATTCAGGGGGTAGTGTGTCCAGAGGCATGCAGACCAACTCTCATGGAGAAACAAGGCTGACACTTTGTGATTAACGCTGCACAGTGTGTACAATTTTTTGTTACTTTACTTTAGTGGTTATGTGGCAGTTAGAATTAATTATATGTTTGTTGATCTACATAAGTATCTGAAAAGAGCAAGGGAGATCAAGAGATTATAGATGTCACGCTTTGAGCTTTCATGGTTGAGAAATACGTACATTTATTGGCACAGTGGAAGTTGCAGTTCACAACAAAAAGCTTCAGTTCATTGGGTTGGCAGTAGAGTTTCTCTCTGACCCCCTGTGCAGGCAGGGGATTTTCTTGAGGGTGCTCCGGTTTCCACCATCAAAAGAATAGACAGTAGCTGCCTGTAAGCCAATGACAAAATATTAACATCCAGTCATTTTAACTTAGTTTTTCATCAAAGAATTATTATTTTCCAATTATTTTCGTTATAAAACATTTTCTTCATAAAATAGGACAACAAGCACGATGAGGATTGAAAGTCACAACACTGGGGTATTGCACTGGGACTTTTAATAATTATCAGTACAATTGTAACATTATGGGCTATGGCGTTTTCCTAATCCCAAAAGAGTATTATCAGCTCTATACAGTAAGAGCCAGAGGACTTAGCATTCTTTACTTACACATGCTGCTGTAACATACAACAGCCTCATTAGCCTGTTGTCTAATTGGGTCTTGTGGGGCACTTGCACACATCAAAGCAGCACAGAGAGAAGCGCAGTAGGGCCGGAGTCATTCTCAGTTAAAGATGAAACAGGTTTGGTTTTACTGTAAACCCCTGTCTCCACATGTGTTTGACATCAGCGTCCTGTGCCCCACATTTGTAAAGACACCCTGGGACCACTGGCAGGGCCAAAGTCAGGGGCTCTGGGGCTATTTATAGACCACGTCCTAAAGCAGTTGCTAATGAGGCAGGTTTGTCTGGAAACTAATACGGGCAATAAAAGAGATAGAAGGAAAACATGGAAGGACGTTGGCACTGTGCTCTGGTGCATTATAATCACTAATAAGTTACAAATTACAATACCACATATGAAGGGATATGAAAGTAGAATGTATGTGTACAGGCAGAATCAAAATTGAGTTTTTACTGTGACTGAAGGCAGTGGTGGTGAAATGTCATGTTAACAGACACAACAGTTATCATTCTTGTATGAAACTTTTCTTCTATTTAGATAATATCACTTCAGAGTAACAGTTCTACCGGCCTATACTGTGTGCTGTTCAAGTTTGCTTTTATACAGTCAGTCTGTTAATGTCAGTTTGTGCAGAGATCCGTTAGAATAACAAAATGTTCCTGATGCCAGAGCCTCCTCATAGATCCTTCCCCGGTATCAACATGTCCCAGAGAATGTGCTGTACTGCAGAAAGGTCAAAGGTCACTGGCCTCGCTGTTTGTGTGTGTCCATGTGTGTGTGGGTCCGCCCACTTGCCTGTAAAAGTCTTTATGTGAGACGTAGGATATAACAGTAGAGCCCAGACTGGGAGAGGAGAAGAAAGATGGAAATTTATAATGTCATCTACTTGTATCACCAAACCAGTGATATTGATAGTGATGTGCACTATTTTAGCAACAAATACACACCAGGGCCTGGTACATAAAACATGCTCCCACATACAGCTCATTTATGAGGTCGGCCATGTTGGGGCAGGAGGACATACAGAGAGCTCTAAGGATGCTGCTGTGGACAAAGACTGATTCACAGACTGATGGCAACATGTGTGCAGCACATGTGAAGTGAACAGAGCCCAGAGGCCTGCGAGGCTTGGCACATGCAGACATACTGTCTATACGCACTAACATGTGCACACACACACACATACACACACATATGTCTCAGGGGTCAGTTTACTGCCGGGTTCCAGGTAGAGCGTGGTGTGTGATTAGGACACAGAGATGAGGGATATCCGGAGAGGGCAGTGTGTGAAAGTGTCAGAACACCCAGAGAGCACAGAGAACTCAGCGCTGATTACACTAATGACCAGGAGGAAGCTCAGCAGCTGGAAGCAGCTAATGCGAAGCGCTCACAGCATGGACAGCACACACTGCAGTGCCCTCTGCTCTGAGGCGGAGTGCCTGCACTGGGGCACAGTGCTGCAGGGCTGAACAAGCCCTGCTCAGATGCTGAGGTGGCTCATATACTTTAGGCTTTTCCCCCTCGCTGTGGTATTGATGGAATCCTGAAGATGCTTGTAGCCAGATGCTTTCAAGTCCGGAAAGACAGAAGGGGCTTGAAGTATGCATCATGGTTGAGCTGTGTTCAGCCCTGTGAAGCCTGGAGCTTGTGTCCACATCTGCAACTCCCCTAAAGTGAGTTTACCTTCTTTTCAAATGCTAACAGGTAAAGCAGCAGACCTATCATCGAGAATCGAACATGCCTCAGCACATAAAGATATGTCAGCGGCCAAATCCGCTGCACTTAGTCAGTAATAACTAAAGGCAAAAGCTAAAAATAGTTATTGCAGATTACACATTAACAATTGGACAGGCCACCCTTGACTAAGATCACAAAATGATTATTTTGCTCTCACTACATTCTACATTGATCCTGGCTCTTTTAGAGGTTTTCCTGTGCACTCTGATTTCTCAACAGAGCAGAGCCCAAACACAGGAAGTGTGGCCTCTTTGAGGTTCTCCATTGCTGCCATGTTTATTGTGCTAACCTGAGAATCAGCATCAGCGAGGCGTGGAATACAGTCAGACCAGGAGCAAGGGAACATGGGACCAGAGCTTTGTGTGAGTGCAGTGAGCGGAGGGAGATTTTTGTCCCCTAACTTATGATTGAGTTCACAATACGTCTTTTTGTTTCAGAGAGTAGTGAAGCACATATATATGCGTTAGTGAGTAATAACTGGATGCAGTAAAAACCTGCACATGGCACCTTCTCTCCTGCTACTTCAGGGCAGTAAAATGAAAGTGTTTCTTTTCTTAAAAACAACAGAGCGGCTAACGTACCTCCAGCAGTGGTTAAGTAACTCACAATAAAGAATGTACATTTTTCATTTTTATGCTTTTTCTTCATTTATGCTTTATTATTTATGCTTCATTTATTAACATTTGAATTAGTTCTCTTGTTATTCACTTGAGGAAGCATATGGATCTAAATAAAATTAAGACAATATAGCAACAGTAATATTGAAGAAAACATTTCAATTGAATCTTTTCATCATATCCCATAATATTTTATGTTATGGGACTCAGGGGCTCAGACCTAATCTTTTTTCCAAACAAACATCCAGATGCCAGTGGTAACATGACTTCCTTTGGCAGGGATAATTGCACTCACTTTCAAATAAGAAAATGTTTTAAGATTTAAGAAGTTCTCAGCAAAAGCAACATGGGGATGCAAACCACGAACTGTATCCCCATGTTCTGTGTATGGTGTGAGCACACTTCAGAAAGGGTTGGATAATTAACGTAAACTTAACGTAAACCTTTAATTAGTGTTAAATGGGCAGCTTTCTCTTCAATTACCCTAATAAGAAGCACATGGACATGACTTTTGTGGAGTGGCTGTGATCCGTGCCCAAGACAGACGTATGTACAGGGGAACATGGAAATGTCTATAAGCTCTTTGTAAACTCATGTCAAAAGTCAATGGCAAATGCAGTTAAGCTAATTCCCCCGGTTAGTGGTCTTATAAAAGGGCAGCAGCATGAAGCCTATGGTGGAAGTAAGAGTGAAAAGCTGCCCAGGCCAAGAAATGTTCGGTCTCATTAGAGAAGAGAGTGAACAAATTCAGAGGGCATGTTCCCAAAGAAATATATATATATACACACACACACACACACACACACACAGTATATATACACACACACACACACACCACACACACAACACACACACACTCACACACACACACACAGTATATATACACAAGTTTATGAAATGTAAAATTAAAATCTTACATACAGTTCCTTTAATAAATTCAGGGTTGCCACTACTACAAGGTCGCACAGGTCACATTGATATGGCAGGTCTTTACACTCTGACACTGGATGAATTTTGTGTGGCTGGAGTAAAATACATTATGCACAAACTCTTTGGTTGATGGGCAATTACTTAATGCATTGCTCCACTGTATCACGCAACGCCTTAAATCACCATCCACCATTTTTGTTGTCTGGCTTACACCTGTGCAGTCCCATTCCATGTAGCTATTCATTAACACTCTATTATAGAAAACAGGTGACTTCCAAATAGATGAGGTTTAAAAGGTTTAATACTTCCATCGCATTTCTGAGGCAGGCACATTAAAGCATTCTTCTCTTGATCTTGGCAGAGTGGCAGCTGTGTGCGCACCTAAACACACTCGCAGCAGTCCTTAGTTATGCTTTTGGATTTCTATTTGTTTTCATACTTTGATACTTGCAGTGGCTTTATTAAGGTCACTTGGCCCTAATGTTACCTGACTATGGTATTTGTGGAGACTTGCAGACAGAAGTTTGTGATTTGCTCTCCTCCACACTGGACAGATTTTCCTGATTAGTGTCACAGAGCTCAGAGGAATACATGACTAAGTTTCCCCTTTTTCTTCACAGCCACTGTTCAACTAAATCCTTCAACTTAATATTGGTAATAATAACTACTAACTACATTTAATTTGCCTTGAATAAAGACTTCATGATGATTCAGAATTACTAATTACTTACTTAATACCTTAACCGTAACTCTAACTCCTAACTCCTGACTAACTCCTTAATCAGGTAGTTACTAAGCCTGAATCATTCTTAGTAAACTATTTCTTCATTATGTATTAAGTCTTTGTTTATTAAGGCTAATTAAGGTGTAGTTATTATAAAGTGATACCTAATATTCTATTCATCAAGTGGTGTAGTGCTTTTCTTGAATATCATATTTGACCGAATTAAGATAATCATTTCAGTTGTTAAAAGGGAGAGGGTTGTTTAAGTGATCCTCATGTGTTTGTATGCTATTTTGCACTTTCACCATGTTTTGATTAAAAGCAGTTTGCTGTATTTATTTGGCAACTGGAAAAGCCGGAGATAAACACAAGCAGGGTGTGTTTACTTTAGTGTGGAGGGAACAGTGTATGTCTGTGTACCACTTATGACAGCAATTTTCTCTATGCCTGCGCCATACATGGGAGTGATTAAAGGAAAATGTGCACTGTGGTGGTCACAGTTATTCTGGCAATCAGCGAGAGGAAAAAATGGCCGAAGCTAACCTTGACTTTTTTTTTCTACAGACATTTTGTCTGCACCTGGACTCATCACACTCATCAGACACATCCTGTTTATTAGTGCATAAGGCAAAGTTAGATTTCCAAATATGCACCGTATTAAAATAATGGGCCCCATTCAACAATATGTTCTTAGAAACCATAGTGGTTTTTATTTATTTGTGAGGCCTGCAGGGGAATCCGCCAATGGGACACATATGCACAATATAAGCATAACTATTTTTTAAGATCATTATCATTAACTTTTATAGATAAAGCTGTAGTTACAACCTGGGTGGTGGTTCTCTTTGGTTTCCTGTTCAATTTGGATAAAACAAAAACAAACCCTATCATTCTATTTGTTAGAGGGGACAACCAGTCACACTTATAGATGTCATATTTGTCAATTCTGCCCATCAGAACTCACAGGGTTTTGACAAATATCTAGTTTAACCTATTTGTATAGATTTGGAATATAATGTTTTGATTGGCCATAGAGGCTGTAGTGAAGCAGTAGTTGAAATCTTTTAATACCATTTCAAGCTAATGTTTTGCCCTTTTCAATTTACCAAAAAATGGCTTTAATTTTTCAGAAAATGTTACAGCCTTTATTCTGTTTTGTTGTACCAGAGAACTCCTCAGACAGTGCAGTTCCCACGTCACTGAGATGAAGTCTTTATTCCTCATTGAGAGTAAATGAAATTAGCATGTGCTGTCTGCGGGACCACTTCACTGACTGGGGAGAGTGTAGGATAGCAGATTTTTACATCCTCACACCCATCTGCCCCAGATCTGCTCCGGCCTGTGTTTGGACAGCTGTGATTTTCTCTCTCTATCCTTCTTTTTATGGCAAACAATTTCTAACTCTCCCACTGCAGGAGAATAACATGAGTTCAGCCTGAGGAACTGGAGGAGGACTGACCACCGGACACAGCACCGGACGAAGCAGTGTTGTTAGAGAAACCTGAGGATCTCTAGTTATTTTTCAAATCCAATAAAGTGCTTGTTTAAGGAGGAAGGGCCTGTGTTGACTTTATGGCTGTCGTCAAGAAATCGACTTCTCATCAGTCAGCACGTGTCCAGTTCAGACAGTGGTGCGGCAAACATCACTGTACAAGTTTACCTCGAGTGATCCCAATAAAACTTAATAGAACAAGTGCCTGGGTGATGAAGGATCCACATTGACGTATTGATGTAGTTCAGTGGAGCATCAAAACAGAAACTCATTTAAAAGGTGAAGTCTAAAACAAGATGAAATTAGCCCTGAAAGTAATAACACACACACACACACACAAACAAAGTAATAACACACAAACGTATATATAAACATAAAATTGGCTTAATTGAAAATGTTACACCTTTTTGTCATTATATTGCATACATTTTATATTAGTTATACAAAAGCACCAACACGTAAACAACAAGTAGTTTGTTCATTTGACCTAAAATAACAGATTAACCCTAGTTCTCCAGTTCTACAGTGTAACATTCTTCCTCGTCTCCCTGAAAGTCCCAGAGGGTGTAAATATTCCACACCTGCATAAATAGCTTGATAACTGTGTTTAATCTAAATGTAAAGAAGCATTATGTTTTTCATGTTTTCTGGTGGGCACAGTATGGCATTAAATGTTTTTTTTTTGGTATGTTATGGAGGGGTCACGTTACAGGGCAGATCTGTGGAGCGTCCACACATAAGAAAGCATGTTTTTCAAGGTATGATTTAGCAAAAGCAATTTAGTAAGTCCAGAATAGATAAGTCTGATGCCATATTGTGAAACATTCCTGGCTAAGTAAGATCACCAACGAGACAAGCAGGTGGCGGACTCCCAACCAAAAAGTTTCATATGTGCACCTTTAATTAAAAAATAACATTTGACACATGCTGATATAAACTAGTAACTATTGGCAACATATCAGAGACGTTTGGGGTGGTCTAAAGTTCCTCTGAGTGCACAATGTTGGCAAGTGTGGTGAGATCTGTAAACACATTCCCATTCACTCTCACACTCACACAAACATATAGGGCCTTTATAAACAAATGGTTGCTCTTCCTCTGAAGTACCGTAAACATTTTAAACTTTTTTCTTAGGGCCATGTCAGGTGAACATGCTGATTTCACCAAAACAAACCACGCCATTTTAACCACACACCCTGCAACAACAAGCTGCTTCCTGTCTGCTTTTACTGCAAACATTTTGGATGGTGCCAGTTTGTCGTGCTATTTTTAGACCTAACCCCTCATAGTATTTTGTGTGGCTTTTATATTTGACAGCCAATCTACCATATATATTTGTGTTACATTGCTTGTCACGCCTTGCTTCTTTGGCCCGGCTGTGGGGACAGGGCGTGGTAATAAATGTCCTATGGTAAGTATAGCAACTTGCGCTGGCAACAAGCCCTCAGACAGTAAAAGTACCAGGACAAAAAGGTATAAGTATCATGCTTTGGCCTCTGCTTGGGTCTCAATGCTGTTTATAGCTGGCACATGTGACTGAAATCCTCTCTTTGTTGGTGTCTAGACGTATTAGTGCACAATGTTCTCAGGCCAGCGTTGTCAAACACGGCCCAAGCATTGTCTGCATTCTGGGCTGCACGAGAGGGGGTTTAAAAGATATTGTTACTTCTGCAACTGCATAGTAATGGGGACAAGAGATTGAGATTAATATTATGATACTGCATAGAATTAGTTGATCATAGAAGCTCTGATGTGCTAATTGAATTTTGATACATTTCTTAGAAGGTCTGGTGATGCCACACGGCCAATTTACAGGTTCCATCTGTGGAAAAGCAACCCCACTCATAATAGCAATGTGTATTTTTCAACTTATTTTTAAACAATAAAAAACGCAATGAAATAAACGCTAAATTTATTGACCATACTGTGGAACATTCCAGGCAGAGCAATAACATCTCCATGGAGACAAGCTTGTAGCTTACGGTACCTTTCGCCAGAAAAATTACACAGTGCACTTATATGCTGTTTACATTCCAATATATTCTCAGTTTTTGATCAGAATGAATACATTCATTCTGAATGTCTATCCCACTCTGCAAATATCAGCGCATAAAACGCACAGATTGTCTCCTTTTTAAAAAATATCTTCCGCTTGGTTGCCATATATTAAAACATCACAAACTCTTAAGGCCATACACAATAAACCGTGTTCTTTCTGAATTAAAGTTATTATTGGCTTTAACATTTCAGTGGTAAGTCAGTCATCAAGTTGTGAGGACCAAGGAAATCACTGGATGTTTCTATTTTCAGCTGTTACACAGCAAACATTTGACTTTGTCCGTGCCCATTTTCCCACTATAGTCGGGAGTCCTCTAGGGGCTGTGTTGGCTCCATGTTGCAGTATCACTGTGGCAGTTTGTAATTAGCTGGGGCTTTAGCGGCCGCTCCATCAGCAGCAGAGCGTATCCAGCACACCTCTGTTTGGACATCATTAGACTGGGGCTTTTCCATTGAGAAGTACAAACACAGTGCTGCATGCTCCTATGTGAGATCTCTATCTTATACTGCACCACAGACTGCAGTGTGGGACCTGTCACTCATCTCTGATCTCCACTAAATATGTAACAGACTCACAAGTTAATACTAAACAGACCTGGGATATTTGTGTTTCTTTGCCTCTGGTGCTTTCTCCTCTTGCACAACTCCGAATAATATATTTAATGTGCAAACTTCTGAAAATACCTCCTTCTGTTTTCGTTTATTGCCTTACAAAAGTAATTATCCATGAGTTTCCGAGTTATGAAAAATTAGGACTGTTGCCGTAGCAATTAACAATTTAAAACAAACAGCATTATTTATTCAGTCTTCATATGGTCATAAGTTATTTATAGCCACAGTTGCCTTGGGGAAGATTGACAGAAATGTGGCTTCCAATATGCGCCTATAGAGTCCCTGAGACCACCACCAATCACTCACACACCACATTCAGGCAAAGTGTCTTGCCAAAGGACATAGCAAATGTCTAACTTTTGTGCCAAGTCTAGAAAAGCGGACTAAAATGACACTGAGATGGTCATCAAGCAAAGAAAACCTTATATATGAAGATGACTGAATGCATAGGAGACCAAATGTTTTGCTTTTACAGTGTAAAAATTCAGAATTGGACTTTCAACTTTACAACAAATATCTAAGATGACTCTGTTCTAACTATCTTGCAATCGGATTACACTCCCACAATTTCTGTGCCCCAGCCTGTTTAACAATGTTTCTGTGTCCATTTAACAGACAGAAGGAACAATGCTGGCTTTGTGAGGACTTTCCATGCATTTTCTGTTACTCACATGGCATTTCAGAGCCACACTTTCCACTGAATGCCTCACAATGGGGTTTATATGTCGGCGTTTATATGTCAGCGTGTACACAGTTCATGTTGAACAAAAACAAACTTCTTCCCCTGCCCCTCTCTCTGGAGACGTGGACATTGTGCTGTGAGCTGAGGACAGATAGCTGTGCTTCTATCTGCTGTCTATAGCTGACATTCTGGCTCAATGGCCCATTTCAACACCTTGACACTCTATCCACGCGGGACGGCCCGGAAAGCAACAAGTGCTGCCCTCACCATCCACCCCTCTGTCTCAATCTGGACCTGTTTCAGATCAGACTTTTTCCACTGCTGGAATCATGGAAAATCTAACATGCTGTGATTTACAGTAAAATGAAAATGATAAAGGTTACAGCTGATGGGGGTCTTATGAGGGAATACGTACATATTTTTGTTATTTTAAGTGATTTTTTTTAGGAATTTAGGAATTATTTACCATTTTGAGAAGCAATGCACTGCATTTAACAAATTATTAATTTGGCAAATTCATGACCCAAAAGATCTCTGTTCACCTCTGGAAACATTTATTAAGTGTCAGGCAAAGCACCCAAGAGTAGACTATAGTCAATGGTGCAAAAGGGTTTATTAACAAAAAATAGATCTTGCAGGCAGAATTTGTCAGGAGCGGGCAGGAACTGGATCACAAGAAGGACTAGAGGCAGCAGCATTGGAGATCTGGAGCAACAGGGAAAATATCAAGTAGTAGTAAAAAAAACTTCAAGTTTCAGGTAAGTATCAAAGTGAGCTAGATGTAGTACTAACTGTAGCTAGGTTTATGATCTGGCACAGAGGAGCTGTCTGGAGAGCCTTTAGAGGCCTCTTGATTGCCGAAAGGGCACAGATGAGCCGAGTCTGATGAGGCTCCCACACACCTAACCACACTCTGAGAGCAGGTAGTGGAAGAGGAGGAGGCGGACACTCCAGGAGTAGCGGGGGAGGGCCGGGCTACTGGAGGAGCTGCTGTGACAAGATCTGGTTATGGTAAAAAGTAAAAAGAGAGAACAAATTTCATTTAATTTCAACTACTGCCACTGATTTGTTGCGGTGGCCACAGACAAAAAAGGGAGAAAAAGTATATGAGTGACAGGACTGTTCACATTGCCCCTGTGTGCAGTGAGGGGGTAAAAGTCACATGGAGGCAGTGCCCTTTTTTCTGCTCTGTCTCTTTTTATAACTATGTGTTTCTGGACCTGACTCCAGCTCGGCTGCCTAGTGTTGGGTTACTGAGAATCCACTGTGTGTGAGCTTACATCAGGGACACAGCAGAGAGAGAGAGAGCGAGAGAAGGCGAGAGAGAGCTAGAGAGTGTGTGTGTGCGTGTGTGTGTGTGAGAGAGAGAGAGAGAGAGAGAGAAGAGAGAGAGGGAGAGTGGCCAAGTGCACTGTGCGCTGGGACAGTGTGTGAAACCTTTAGTGGCAGTTGGGTCAGCTCAGAGAGGCACAGGGGCCGAAGCTACTGAGAGAGGATTAAGTGACTGTCGGTAGTGGAAATGTGTTTTTTGTTTGATTATCAGTGGCAGATCTGAAGGCCAGGGTTAGGTTTACAGCAGCTAAATGAATTAGCAATCTTACACTGTGAGGCCCCTGGGAACAGTCAGAGTCTTGGGAGAGGGATATGTAAGTAACAGGGGATACTTAGGACAAAAGGATATGTATTTAGTATGCATCAATACCGATACTAGTGTTGAGTATCGACTTTGATCCAGAAAATAACAATGTAGTGGTATCCAGTTGTGGCCTACAAACTGATGTAATAAGACCCTGAGAACCACTTGAATAAGAATAATGATTAAATAAATTATTTATTAGATACATTAACAAATCCTTTTAGTCTTAAGTGTTTTAAAAAGACAATTTAATAAATTATTCAGTAAATGCTTTTATTAAAAGAGCTTATTAAAGACTAATTAATAAATAAATTAAGTTAAGGACATAAAAAGCAAACTAGTAAGGAGCTTTCTAATTGGTTTATAAGTTGATCTAACCAATCAAAGAGCTCCTGACTAGGTAATTTCTGAAAATGTGCTTTACTTAATCCAGGAGGACCAGGAGGGCCACAGAAATGCTAATGCAATAGTTTAAATTAAATAATCTTTAAATGACTCTAAATTTTATTTTTCAAATTTCAAAACATATCATAATGTTTGAAATTGTACTGATACAGTGCAGCTGCCTAATTACATGAATTTTTAAGGAAATAAATGCTATATTCAATCTCCACAATGGCTGATATCAGGTATTGGCAGCTGTGGCTTCAATAGCAGCTTTCCACCAGTGAATGAATAATGCATTGTGTTATTATTATTATTATTATTATGAAGGAGGGTGAGCTCCAGACAGAACAGGACCTGCGCCTGTTTCCTAATGTGTGAAAAGTGTCTGTACGGCTCTGGTTAAAGGTCAAGTGTTGCCAAGGTATTGATATCTGAAGAAGCTGGATTAATGCATCCCTACTATTTAGGATCCATGATACAATTGGTATAGCCTCAAAACACTTATATTGTTTAGAAGAACTCACCAAAATATATCTCAAATTAACAGCTAAATACATTAGTTAGTAAATGTGCTTCAGTTCATAATCCACAGACTCCTACTTTGGGGTCTTTTCCACCCCTTGAAGCTGCAAGCCCTTAGTACGTTAAGAGCTTTGTAAAACTAGTGGAGGTGTTGAAACTGGTCAGGTGATGTTTGTATGTGGCCGTGGTGACAACATGAGTCAAGCTGAGCGACTCCATCCTGACAGACCAAAAGCAGAGTGGGTGGTCTGCTCCGGCTCAGGTTAACGACTGTACCTGCAAACTCAGCACCAGCTCACACACACACACACACTTTGAGTCACAGCCTGGTCACCCTGATCACGTGACCACTGGGAAAACCCTGACCGCTGACCTGCCCTTTCTCCCTTCTCATGTCTCATTTATTTGAACATTTAACGTCTGTCTCTCTGATGAGCCACAATTTTGAACCTCAAAATAATCAACAATTATTGCGCAGTCTAAATGTTTCTATTACTGGTAGCCTTGTTTTTGGGTGTATGCAGTTGTTTTACAATATTATGTATATAATATTCATTTATATACCCATCTTATTGCTGATTTTGTTTTTTGTTTTTTATTCGTTGTCACAATAAATTTGAAAGTTCAGATGAAGTTACAGTAATTTTGGCCAAAGCCAGGCCATGCCCAGCAAAACTTGAATTTTTTTTTTTTTTTGCTCCAGTTACTTTGTCAAGACAACCATTCTTTGCCGCTCACTCACTGCATCTCTTTGGCCATGTGTGTATGATGGGAATGCACCACATAGCTGCACTGAAACCGAATCCTCCAAACGGGACAAGGGTGCGAGCACAGGGGCCCTAGGGTGCGGGGGTCACTTTGGTTTATGGAAAGTCACACACATAGACCCACGCTCCAGGACCTTATCAAGCATATGGGGCAGGGCCTTTGATGCTACTGACACTGCTGGTACATTTGCCCTCTAACAATCCTTACCATTATGTAAGCTGGTCGTATGACCAAGAACATGGTGAGTGTGGTCCAGGTCTGGAAGGTGACTCCCTGAGTTGGTTTTGGGTTTCAAAGTCGACCTACCAGTGGAGAAGACATGGCACATAGAATCAGGGACACTTACAAGACACTTAGACTCTTGACAAGAAAAAACATTCTCCAAAATTCAAAACTGTAAAACACAGAAGCAACGCCTCATCGTGGCATTTCACAGTAGGAAGCATCAGATTTCTGTTTTTATTTTTTAACAGCCCCTGAACACTTTTTAACTCTACATGTATCACTCGGAATCTTAATTTTTAAAAATAATCTTAAATAGTACATGGGTGTAAGAGGTAGGTGAAAACATACATTTTCTGAGACCTCAAGCCTCAAATATAAGACTGTACAAGCCAAGATTACTAAAGTACACATGAATCAATCAAAACACAATAAGGTAATGATGTTAAAACACTGTTATAACATAATTATAGGCCCATAAAAGTTGATTTGCATAATATGCAAGTTTAAAGTTTTGCCTTAAGGATTTTGCTGCCACCGCTTTGGATCATGGGAGTCAGTTTGTCACCACTACTGACAGCCCACGAACCTCAAAGGCCAGGCGGAGGTTGCGTTTCTGGAACAATGGTTGTTTTTGTCAAAATCTGAAATTGCGTTTATTTGAATTTGATACAGAAGTTGTCATTAAATATAGGCTTTGAAGCAAACAGTTCAACCACAGCAGCCAGAGAGCCCCAGGGGCAAGTCTTAATCATTTACTTTTGGCGGTAAAAGTGGCACTACCACTTGATAAGGCAGGGAGGCAGCTTTTCAAAACTCAGAAATAGCTCCATTGTTGGTTGCCAATTGGATCTTGGATACTGGATCTGAACACAAAAGATCTGTGTCCTGACAAGTTTGACAAACACTTCAGGTGAGTCCACTCCCTGCTACCACGGAAACAACTGGAATTAACTTTTCAGCTTTTCAGAGATGTACTTGTACATCTCACATGGAGGGCCTTGATAATAACAATAAATTAACCTTTACCCGATTGAAATCACACTAAAGTTGTCTTATTTTTAAAGGTGTGGTGACTCAAATCGTGAATGATGTGATAAATGTGATAGCCAGCATTTGTCTACAGGGGTGTACAATAATTCCAGAATATAAATAGGCTAACTTAACCCTATTCATGGGTTTCAGCCGCCTGTCATTTGAAACTTTTTGAGAACTTTTTCCCATTCAAAAAATGTTATATATTGTTTTAAATTGTTAATCGCCATGGCAGCAGTTTTTGTCACAGGTTGGTAAATCAGCAGTTGTTTAACTTTTAACTCTATGTCAATTAGTAGAGATGGGCAATATATTGAAATATTGATACATTGTTGTTTTGTTAAATAGAATATTAAGTATAATGTCTACTGTAAAAGCTATTTTTAAAAAGCTGCAATAGAGGTATGTACTTCTGGGTTTAATTTTACAGTCCATTCACTTTTTGTGCAATTTCAATAATACTTGAAACTCAATTAAGGTATTTACAGACACAATTTGGAATAATTTGCAAAAATATTACCAGTTATTATCAGGATATTTTCTATAGTCCCAACCAAGAAAAGACCAACCACAGGTAGTTTGCATATAATATAGAGTTCAAGTTAATTGAAGCCCATTACTTTCTCTTCCAGGTTGGTAGCCCCCATGGGTGCTCTGTGGCCCCCTGTGACCCCTCTCAGGTCGTCCTGGTTCAGTTCCCCTCCCTGCCTCCCAGCGCGCAGCGAGCAAACCCAGAAAACCCACATCAAAGCCCCCTTCCCTGCCGCTCTGCCTCGCGTACAGCTCTGTTATTCTCCTGCGAAGGTTAATCGCAGTGGGCCTTCAAAGGGGAGCCGTCCATCTGCAAGGTATTTGAGCGCTGAAGTCTGGGATTCCTGTCAGGCCCAATGAAAAAATAAACAGACCAATCAATCAGTGTGCTGCTATGTTACACAGAGAGCCCAGTTGTGGCTTGTGGGGGGTAATGGTGCAAGTTAATGTGGTGGAAAATAGCTGTGGACCATGGGGGGGAGAAGAGACGCTTCCATCATCTGTAGTGAAGGGCTGTGCATGGGACAGGACTTATCACTGTGTGTGAAAACTAATCTTTGCTTTTGGCTTTTCCTTTCTAGGATGAGCCATCTGCCTCAGTGGGCTTTGAATTGAATGACATAAGTACAGGGCTTAAAGTGAAAAAAAAAAATCTGAGCCTGACCTTTTTGTATCTCGGACAGAACTTATATATCGATATTTCTATGGGCGCTTTTAAATGGTCAAATTTTTATTTAGCGCTGTTCCACCTTCAAAGCACTTTACATCAAGGAACCACTCACCCATTCACACACACATTAATACACCAGTGTACACAGACACAATGCACATGCAACTATCTCTCCCAAGGGTAAACAACAACAGTGGAACCAACAGTTAAATTAAATGAGTGAACAAAATTGTTATTTGAAGGAATGACTATAGTTCTTATAAGACAAATTGTCAAATGCATATCACACACACAGATATTAGCCAACCTATCAATGGGATTTCTGCGGTCTAAATGTTACTTTGACCCTGATAATTATCTCAGTAATTAATATGGTATAGTATCATGTGTATGAAAGTTATGGAGTTAATTGCAGTCTGTCACATTCTGTCTGTTTGAAGCCTAATATTTAGTCTTGCATTTTAAAGGGCCCATATTACACTCTTTTCTGAGCCATGTTATAATGTTGTTACCTCATCAAAAACATACATGGAGTTGGGTTTTGTTTCATTCACACATGTTTAACACACAAACAGTGCATATTTAGGCTGAGTTCTTCATTTGGTAAAACAGGAAGTGCTCCACTGTGTTTTTAAACACCATACACCTTCACTAAAATAATTTTGAAAATTTCAGCCCTGGAACTGCCCATCTCTACTAAAGGTAAAAGGAGCTGTTAACTCGATAACAACCGCTTCATGACATCACAAGGTGGAACCAAGCATTTTGAGCTTTGGAGATGTAGACAGACTAATATTAAAGGATTACTCAAACATGTGTGAATGAAACAAAACACAACTCCAGGTATGTTTTTGATGAGGTAACAACATTATAACAAGGCTTAAAGCTCACGAGAGCCAATTTTGCGTAATATAGGACCTTTAACCAATTCAATTTTATTTACATTTTTAAGTCAACAACAATTATGATGGTGGGCAAAGGCAAATTCTGCTATCCCACTCACCAAGAACTATATATTACGGTAGATGTATTTCTATGTGAATGCCTACACCTTGTCGGGCGTGTTGACTACCTTCGTTTGTGCCATAACTCTGATGGTGGCGACAGTGGGTTTCAGAGCCTGTGTCTGTCTCTGGCACCAAGCATCACTGCTACAAATAGATGAGCTATTTATGTGTGTGCAACTCAATCCCAGGCTCTTTATGACTGTTTACCATGGGAGCCACACTAAGGGCCCACTGCATTAATGAGTAATGAAATCCTCTTCTAAAGCTGTGGTCAAAGTTCAACTCAGTATTTGTTTCATTTTAAATAGAGTGATTAATAACAGTCTAAAATGTATCACTATGTTTGTGAGATATATGTCTCACAGCTATTATATGGTTATATAGTGTATATGGTTGTCCCGGACGATGTGTAATGACGGGACATTTAATGTAAAATCGGCTTTTATGAACTTTTAACCATAATATAATGTTCTCTGAATCTTAGGCAAAGTTGCATTTTGACTGAGAAGTCCTGTAGTCCTTCCTTTGGGAAATGAGAAATTTCTGTTTTCACCTCCCCCCTATTCCTACGAATTTGCTGTTCTTACTTGTGATCTAATGTAATAAATTTTTTAACAAATAAAACATGTAACTGAAAACCAGAAAGTAAGGGAACCAGTTTCTTTTATTAAGCTGTTTTAGATGAATATTATGGTTTACAATGAACAAAAAGTAAAATCATGATGTTATACTAAATACCCCAAAAATATGTCTTCTTTGTCACTGAGAGCTGGCGACCACAACCACTGTACCATTATGTCGTAACTATTTATACCACAAAGTTTGGCGAGGAGTGAGCAAAGAATGCAACAGTGAGTTCTAAAAGATATTTTGAAAGCATCACCTCTCAGACAGTAGTTTGGCTGGTGTTTCCTGTGAGTAAACTTGGACATAGGTGAGCTATGCCGATGTGAGTGTTTAATATAAGCTTAGTCAAAGTTTGCTCTTCATGTAAACACAGTGACTGATGTGACCTGTCTCAAAGAGTAAACTGGTGACAGCCCAAACAAGCCACAGTAATATATGTGTGCACACTTCTCTTTGACAGTTTGCCACTCGTCAGCTTTCCCAAAACCACTGCTGTTTATTCACATTCAAGCTGAAAGAGACATATTAACCAGAGTGAAGCCCACACTGTATATTTATTATTCCAATATGGCGGGCAAGCGTGTCTAATGGCTTGGACAGGTATGTCCAGACCCTGGGTGGTGGTGCGCACAGACTGAAATGAGAGGACAGGTATGCCAGACCCTGGGTGGTGGTGCGCACAGACTGAAATGAGAGCAGGGTCACTCGGACTAACTGCAAATCCTGCCTCTGTGTTTTAATGCTTCCTGCTTGTTTTATATGTGTGCATTAAATAGAGCCACCTGCTGTCAATAGACGTCAGTGCTACATGCGAGGGCCCATAAATGAATTCATAGAAATATAAACATCACCATGTATTAAAATAGTCAGAAATATTTATTATACAGTGTCTTTGGGGGATTGATAGGTGTGACTTCTGTGCGTCATATTTTGGGTGGTGGGTGGGGCGGGTTGACACGAGAGGTGCTGGGACACTGCAGGTGGGTGAGTCACAGTCTGGAAAGAAAATACAATATTTAAGTGCCACACACTCCCTGCTGCGTGTATCAACTTGTTAAATAACAAGTAACAAGTCACGGTACATTAATATTATTATAAAAATATGCATCAAATTGTTTCTTAATCAAATCCATCGATTGACCTTTTAATCATGAGCTAAATAATATTATTCCAGGCAAAAAGACACCTTCAAGATTCAACATGAATCATATTTTTGGAAGTAATATTTTAAATAGTATTACATTGTTGATAGAAAGCTGACTTGGTAAGCCAACCTCCCCTCTGGGGCAAATCACAAAATTATTAGTGTATTTGTCACAGCTATTTATCTGCAGCAAGTCATCAAATGAGTAAGATATGATGTCCTGTCATATACCTGTCATTCATTCTGCTGAAGTGGGCCTTGTCTGTTCAGTTTTATGTGCTATATTTATTTATAAAATTCTTAATACAACAATATAAGTATTGTGAATGAAGTTAGCGATGCGTTGCTGATAAATAAAATGATGTCCTGTCATTTATAGTTGGTGGTAAGGCATATTTCCACTGCAGCTCATAGAACATAATACAGAATCCTCTGCTCTACCAGGCTGCTCCTCATCACTTCTCACTCTGTCATTTGGATTCAGGTTAAATGACAGTGTACAATGTGAATCTCTCAGCAATCTCTAACCAACCCCAAGGTCATGTGGATGGCTTGGCATGTGGCAGAATGATCTTTTTAGATCTATCTATCAACAGCATCAGTGGTAAATCTTCATCATGGTTTATGGCCTCCTGGAGCAGAGCGAGGGAGGGAGGGAGGGCGGGGGCAGGAATGTGTCCTGTTGACTCTGCTTTTTTCCTGCCTTGACAAGTGTGGGAAGTCAGGCAAAACCTACCAACTCAATATCTTCTGAAACGTTTCGCAATTCAAACAATGTGGTTGAATGCTGTTATAAGCGTCATATTACAATTTCTGCCTGTTCCTGTTTTATTAAATAAAGATTAATGTTGATTAATACTAATGTAATACCTCACCTTGATAGACATGCACACCTCATATTTTAATGGAAACTAGTAGTCTGATAATTATCAAAAATATACAACCTATCATTGGAAAATTTGAATCGCACAATTATACCCATTCATTCCCAATTGACTTTTCCTTCTTGTTACTGTCAACTCTGCACTTTTCCAGCTCTGGAAAGCATGGGAACTCAAATTCTATACCTACTAAATATCTCCTAAAATGTCTTGGATTAGCAGTGAAATAGTGTTATCTAATGTTGTTTTTAAAAGGTTTAAAACACGTAAAGTTTCTTACTTCTGAGGTTGGACCACCTCTGGAGATAAATGCTACCACTACCTCTCTTTCCGAACAGCAAAACATGCCTGCAAGGATTTCACAGTAAACGCATATGAAGTCCCGGTTGTACAAGCAGACAGCCAGTTATAGTAGTGCTCATTAAGGCCCTATATGCCTGTCAGGCCATGTTGCACTAATGCCTCTCGGGGAAAATAGTGATTTAGTGTGATTGAGTTAGGTTAATCATAGGCTTGACTCAAAAGAACTGAGGGAAAACAGATGAAAAACTGCTGAAACAGACAGAACGCAGCATTGTGTTTGGAAATCTATGGCAAAAACTTCTCCTGAAGCAAGATCCATTTTTGGGCAGTAACAATTTAAACTTAATTAATAAATACAAGTAAATAAATACCACCTTAAAAAGAACGATAATTTTGATGGCTCCTTGACATGAAATATACACCACATTTTATAGTCCCTTTATTTACTATAAACTTGGCAGGTCACACACTACTGCATTTTGGCTCACTCAATCAGTAGTAAAAATGCACTAATGGACTATCTGGGAGGTCTTCGAAAAGCATTTGTAAACAATAAAAAGTAAGTAATTGGGTGCACCACCTGCAAGAATAGTGCAATTAGCATGTTATGTTTTAATAGCAAACTGGAAGACGGATTAAGCCTGATGGTTGTTAGACATGCACGTATACTGCCATGGTCAAAAGGGGATTATAAGAAGGGGATTTTTTATTTGTGAGTATAAACTAATTAAGATATTATAGTTAATATTACAATATACAAAGCCTTTCCTCCTTTCTTATTCGAGGTTTCCACAGTGAAATGGGTCGATCTATCAGTTGGCCGATATTTGGACTTTTTAGCGTATCGGCTACCGGCCTTACATGGACAATATTTTGTTTTGGTGGATTTGCTGCCTTGAGCGTACACACAAAGCTTTATTTTAACATTTTAATATGAAGAGATAAATGCACTAAATGTGATACACTGCTGTCTTAAAGGATTGTGGAAAAAAAAAACCAAAAACAAAAACATAATTTGAGGAAAATAATCAAAACTGGCCCTATATATTGGCTCAAAGATATCAGTAGATCTTATCGGCCCTCGGTTGCTCTGGATTCTAAACAATCGGTATTGGCCATGAAAAAACCCATATTGGTCGATCTCTAAACACTACTGTGACTGGAGTAGGTGCCATATGGTAAATGTCTTGCCAAGGGATACAACAAGAGTGGGAGCTGAAACAACAACCATCCAATTAGACTCAAACCTATAATTCACCATATTTGGAGCTAGTGGATGTTTGAACTTATTTTAGTTTTCACATTAAACAAGAAAACAATGGATGATGGTTTTAGCTTGATATCGCAAATATCCTAAAACATGTAGTTTGCATGATGGTTATAACACAATACAACTTCACACTTACTGCACATGGCATATACAATATATACTGCAAATATGATGAAATTCCAGTCGTTATGAGAAGACCACAACACAAAACAAGCCAGACTCTCACTGCAGCCATAAATCACCTCTCCTCCTCATCACTCCACAAACCATCACACTGGAACATCTCGCGCCAAAACGTGCACATTAAACTCATTAGAGCCAACTCTTCCAGTGTGCGGCCCCTATAGTGTGGCATTTAAAAAGTCATTCCTAATCTTCCCCAACATAAAACTTGGTCTGCGTTCTCAACTCCGCCCCGTCCCATTTTCTTTGCGGTATTCTGATTTTTTGTGAGGGATGAAAGCAGGCTGTGAAAAAGGATCGGGGAAAATGGAGCGTTTGGCTCACGAAGCAGGAAAGAGAAATACGCCGATCCACTCCAATGGCACACTTGCTCTTGCCACATATAAGGGCCTTTATTACTAACACATGCACAAATCTTATTCTAACATTCTTCCTCTGTTGGGCAGTGGCTCTCACACTGTGGCAAAGGGAGCGCTCGTGGTACAAAGGATTCTTCTAGAGTCCTAGACAATTCAATGGAGTTCAAGTTTTATTTCTGTTTGTTTTGTGTTGAAAATGACATTCTATGCATTTTGTAAATGAGTGTCGTGGTGAGTGTCACAGCTGGATGCTGGTGAATTAGATGCAGCTCTCATTTAAGAAGACATTTGGCTGATTAAGAACACGTTGTGAATCTGGCGCAGAGTTCTCTTAGCATCTTCTTAAAGTGGAAGTTATGAAAATTTTTTTTATAAAAACATTCATGAATGAGGCCCAAAAAGTGGCGCTCGCCCCCCACCTGGGAGTTTGACACCATTACATTCTAGAATCTGAAAACCACCAATAGCTTTGCCCTGATTTTGGTTGTGATTTAGTCTGGCTATTCCTGGAATAGATCCCAATGTGTTGTTCAAATTTAGCTAATTTGACTGATTCTCAATATTCATTCATTTATTGTACTTTGACCCATACTCTTCTCCTCTCTCCCTTTGCCCTGTTGTGTTTGTCGGCACAGCAGCTGAAACAGTGATGGACCACAGGCTCGCAGGACTCAGGTCAGCCCAGGTCAGCCTGGACTGTGGTTAGTTCACACACTCTCAAGCTAAAGCTCAAATGTGAGCCCCGTTATTCAGGGATAAAGACTATTGCTATCTAATGAAACCACACACATGCTCTGACTGCATATCACCTAGATATGTTTTGGACTGGACAACAGGGATGTATTAAAACAGTTTTAGTTTTAGGGTTACTGCAACAAGAAACACATCATGATTTAACAATTATTCAGATTACTTTCACCATAACCAAACAACAGTGAAATACTTAGACTTCTGTAGCTTATCTCTCCTCAAGTGTATAACCAGCTTTATGAAATTTAATTTTCAAAGTGACATTAATGGTCAAACAAAAATCACTTTACATTTAGGTTTACCTTTTGTGGCAACTGAAATGACTTACATTTCCTTTCAAAATTATCACAATTATCATTATGTTTCAGTTCTTGTGATTGATTGTGACCTGAATAATCACTATTAACCAAATACCTTGGACCATTTTAAATTCAAAGGGAATACAAAACAATAATTGCAACATATTATGAACAAGTAGTTAGTCAGCATCAATTCAAGTGTTTTCCACTTTGCAAAGAACAAATGCAGTGAAGTCAAAAACATATTGTATGACTCCCAGATGTGACTGCACCCGCATAACAGACCAGTTCAATTACTGCTAAGACAAATACATTCTTGTTCAAAAGCAAAGATAGAGCATATAATTCAGCTAACTGTGGTTTTAAAAAAGCATCTTATTTCTCAATAACAAGTCAAGACAGGAGCTGTTGGAGTGGCTTCCTGAAAACACCCACTTTTAAGAAGTATATGTACTGTGTATGTATTCTTATGTTTTGGGTGTGTACCGCAAAAGATTATTAATATTATTTACCTGAGAGGAGAGGTGACTGCAGATAAGCAAAACAAGCACTGAGGAGTAAAATGATTGGTGCATTTACAGTCATTTGGAGCTGCTAAAATAGAAACTCTTTAAAAATAATGTTGCAATATGTCGTAAATGTAATGAATATTTACAGGTGCACAATGTAACTTTTTTGGCAAACGTCCATTACCAACTATCTCTACAGAGATGTTTGCTTTGCTTGGATATGGCATTTATTATTATTGTTACATGTGTTTTTGCTAAAAGATTGAAACATATAAGTACAGCAGGCTTGCCTTTCCACATATCTAACCTGTAAACTGGTAGTGTCACCTCCTTGTCTCCATTGAGATAGCTTATTTTAATGCCATATGTGGAACATTCCAGGCAAAGCAAAAACATCTCACTGGAGACAAGCAGGCAGCATATACCCTCCACCAGAAAAGCTGCCCTTGTGTTCTACAAACTACTGTATCTTCCACTGCAGGGTTATTCAGTGCACTAATAGCTGACTGTGAGTTTATAGCATGTCACTAGACAAGCACAGTATGCACAGGTTGGGACATGGGCATCTAAACACAGGCTGTTTACTGCAGCTGTGTTGAGCAACATGACGGAGCGTGTCACCAGGCCACTGCCCCAGGGCCCTGCAGCTACAACTAAAAACAACAACCGTCAGCATTTGTCACTGAACTGCTTATACGGCACAGATCTGAATCATACAGTCACTTACGCACGTTTATGTCCTTTTGGGATAACTTTTGAACTTACGCTGAACAAGCAATTGGAAAAATGTTAAGAATTTGCTTTGGATTATCAGAGGAACAAACACCGTCTAATCGTCACTATCAAGCCTTTAAATGGGCTCTTCCTTTCCTGTGCCTTCTTTATGTGCCATGACCTCGACAAGTCAGCCATGATTTCCATTCATGTTTGTTTTCATTATTAAACCATTAAAAGTGTGAAAGATGAATCACTGTCTGGAGCGACAGGATCAATGTTCAGCAATGGAAGAAATTAAAAGTCTAACTCTACGTACACATTGCAAGATACAGCCTGTGGAGGTCTGCTGTGAATAATAATAATACATTCATCTTAAATAGCGCTTTTCCAGATGCCTAAAGATGATGGAAGCAAGGTGGTAATTTATGCACACCACAATAACAAAGGTGGGTGAAGTAAGTAGGACACAACTATAGTTTGCACTAGAGCCACTGTCGCCTCACTGGTATTCCCAGCAGTCTCCCATCCAAGTAATAACCAGTCCCAACCCTGCTTAGCTTCTGAGATCAGACAGGCATTGACAAGGTGGTTCAAGATTCAAGATTTATTGTCATTGTCACAAGTAACTACAAAATTACATTTAGGGTATTAAACAGTACGCGTGGCTGTAGTGTAAGACAGTATCAGCGCAAGGTAGTAATGCTACATTTGAACTTGCACATATCGCACACATATACTTCCTGGTAACCTTTTAGCTAAACCCTAATCGGTAAGAGAAAATACACCAAAAAGACTGTATTATTAAAATTTGTAAATGTTTTGCTACTTGTTATGAATCCTTCCATGAACATCCACTTCAGATGACAGGTGAGAAGTCATCGACAAAGGAAGGAAGTGTCAGCCAAGAGAATCTCTCCAAAGGTCAAAGGTTACCAGTCTCTTTAAGAGCTTATGGAAAATCGAGAGACTACATCACAAGAATAGTGCTACCACAAACTATAGGAACAAGAACAACAATAAAACAGATGAGGATGTGTCAGATCTTGTGAACAATATCTACCATGTTTTGTGTTTGCGAATTGCTCACATACTTCTGTTAGACTAGGTGGCCCCTCCCACTCGCAGCCGGGATGCTCAACAAGTTGGAAACACATGTGGGCCTTTGTCAGAGCAGAAACACACCCAAAGTGGCGTTTAGACTGGAGGATGTGCACACGGATCAGCAGACACCTCGTATCAGCACTCAAAACATTTCCCCCCAGATACAGGCACACTCCACAACACAGCTGGGACGTCCTGTGATAAGAGCTTCTGCTGTGTTATCAAATAAAACAGCTCAAATTGTGGGCATATACGCTTAAAGACATTTGTAAAAGGCCCGATAGCCACAAACAACTAAATGCAGATTATGTAGGGTTATTGATTAAAGAAGAAATAATAAATTATGATTAAAAAAATGGATAGATGCATGTTAATGTTTAGCCATAGTCATTTAAGTGGTGTTTAGCTATTTTGTTTATGTCAGAATTAGCATGTCTAAAATTATACATGCAGTTTACAATAAAGGCTTTAAAAACAAGAGTGTCCGTTTATTTGCCTATATCTTAAACATCTTTTTGATAAGTCGAATTACTTCACAAATTGTTTACTGTTTAGTATTGGGATACCCATTATTGCTGCCACTATTCTTCCTAAAATGCAGACAGAATAAAAACTTTAGATATGAACTTATTTTCCTTTCCACAAACAAGATTATGGTCAATTATTTCTCATTAATCCCATCGCAAATGCACTAGGAACTGTCCGCAAGCATCAACTTGAGCTTATCTCCTCTTCACTGTTAAACCAGGAAAATTCCTTGAACAACACTGAGGCTGGAGCAGAGATGGGTGGTCCACACTTGTCATTTTATCCCCACAGGCTGAAGGCAAACACAAAGCACCATGGGAAACATAAGCTAACAGCATGGCAGGCATTAGAGGAGCTGTCAGAGTGATGGGGCACAAGCCTGTTCTGAGGGGGGAGAAATCACTGAGGAGAGGGAGAGCTCCACCACAGACAGATGAATGCAGGTCTGCCCATAAATGGCAGTATGTTTTTCCTCAAATGGTGTTGAGTATAAAATATGTAAAGAGTGAATGTTTTCATTTATTTGATAGATGTATTCATTTTTCATTTCTTCTTAGTACTTTAGTACTTATTTTTTTAGAGACCTTCAACATGAGCTTGACCTTAATAGCCTATTCATGGGTTTCAGCTTCCAGCTATATGCAACATTTTGACATTCAAAAGGTATAATATTTTGCTGTTTGCTGTGCAGCAGTCATTCAGATTTAATAGATATGCAAATGGCTGGATGAGGCCCCAGTTGTGCCAATTTAGACAATTAAAGAAGCAAAAAAGAGAACACAAAAGTTAACCAGTAACAATGCCATAAAATGTAAATTATGTCCGATTCACATGCCAACAAAGACAAGGCTGCACATTTTAGTTCCACAAACAAAGAGCTAGTTAGTAAGTAGTGAATGAATGTATGTTTTGATTTTCAAGATTGGCTGCTCTTCTAACTCTCTCCTTACAGCAGGCCTGAGCAAATACACAGAGCAAACATAAGGGGCCTTGTTTACTCCTCAAACACACATACCCTGGTTCAAAGGTCACGTCTTCTGTGCCTAAGTGAACAGATGAATGTACTGATGAATGAGTGAATAGAGATAAATGCACGAGAAACGCAAAAAAGCCTTATCAGTGTCTCTGGCCCTCAGATGAACCCTCTATGGACATAAACTTCCTCAAATCAGTTTGCTCCACTTTCAGTCCTGTGTTTGATCAATACATAACATTAGCTATTGACTTGGGGACACAAATCCATGTAATATCCATGTCAACATGTTTTGCTATATGCTGGTATTTTGTTTTCCTGGCATTTGGCTTTCCATCCTCTGTAACTGAATCACTCCTGTCCGAGTTTAGTCTACATGCTAAGGGTTAATTTGATTGGTCCAATCTTTAACTCACCCACTATATTTTCAAGTACTTTTTGGATGGATTTCTAAAATAGGCTAGTTGGTATGAGCACGCAATATTGGTACCTCCATTTAAACAGTTATACTATATCGATTTTGAGTTCTGACCACTGAACCGAAACCGACTTTCTGAAGCATGCACACCTAGAAATCAATTGTTTTAACGCTATCTACCCAAAATATGTTCTTGTCCATTCAGCTGTGGAAGATATTGATTGAGGTTTATATGCACAGATATGCACTTCGATATCCCAGTGTTGTACGTCAAACAAAGGCCTATATCTGGTGTTTGCTTATCGAGTGGTCGCACAGAGGAAGTGAGGAGACAGAGGAAGCGCAGGTGAATCACTGATTACAGACACACTGGATGAGGCGCTAACATGCAACGCTAACAGCTGTGGCGCCAGAGGGAAGCAATAAGCAGGTCACGGGACACGACTGCAAAACATCAGCTCCAATGAAGATCTCAAACAGTCTGCGGGTCAGACAAGGAGACAGTAAAAGAAGACTGTCAAGATCATGTTGGGTGCAGCTTTTAGATAACTTTTGTTTTACAGGATGTGCTCCACTGGGTTTTTAAACTCCATACACCTTCACTAGAATCATTTGGATCATTTCAGCCCAGCAATTGCTAATCTCTACTGAACTAAAGGTAAAAGGTATGTGTTGAATACCACTTCATGACATCATGCGGTGGAACAGAGCATTCTCAGACTAATAACAAAAGGTTACTCAAACAAAACAAAACATAGCTTCAATTATGTTTTTGAGGAGGTAACAACCTTCTAACATGGCTTAAAGCTCACAAGAGTCAATTTCACGTAATATAGGACCTTTAAAAAATTGTGTTAAGAAGTCAATGCAAACGGAACAAAAAATGCCAAACAAAAGGTTATGTAGATGGATTAAAATCAACACACATCATTATATATATATATATATATATATCTTTGTTAGTGCGATAGCCACTATGTAAGACTAGTAGGAAATATAGTTTAGAGAGGAGATATTCAGAGCCAGGAATCTATTACCAATTTCAAAGAAACACAAAGGATTTATAGGCAGGGGCTGGGCCTGACTTTACAAGACTTTACAAGAGACATTTTTAGCAGGTGAGCCGTTTTATGGACAGTCATTAGGACATGCTTTTGTAAGGGAACATGCTACACTGATGTTATTGGTGGCCATGTCCAGCCATACAGTGTACAGAGAGAAGGAGGAGGAGAGATAGAGATATAGGGTGTGATTGTCCCGAGGTCTTCACTAAATAAATCCAGATGTCCACAGGCACTCGACGTGAGCATAATATATGGGGCATTACAAAGGATATATGTGGGACAGAGTGTGTTGACATTAAATTAGTAGGCGGTAACAAATGTATTAAAGTCCAAATCATACTGAAGATGTTACACCCAAAACTATAGTAAAAAGCAAGACCGAGACATTTGGAGTAATATTTGACCATATCTAGATCCTCCAAAAAAATGAAAATTCAATACAAACCCCTTGAATTACCGGTAGTATTGTTGTAACAAGTAGGATATCTCCATTATTTGGCGGTATCAAATCTTTAACAGTGTACTATGCAACTTTCTGGCTGAGGGTTTGCCACCTGTGACATCCCCTAAAAGCTCAAAACGATCCGATCCCCCTATGTCTGTTTACACTGAGAGGTATCCCATACACCACACACACACAAAGCTAGAGCACACAAGGAACTACATGCAGTGGAAATATCAGTGGTACATCTTACTTATTATAAAAATAGAGTACCAAGTATCAAGACACATTATATAAAAGTGCATAGACTACTTGTAAATCATAATGGAGCTTTTCTACCTTCAAGGCACTCAGAACGCTTTACACCAAGGTACTGCTTACCCATTCAAACACCAGTATAAGCAAACACTGGGGAACAGGCGGGTTAAGTGTCTTGCTAAAGGGCAGCTGGAATTGCACTGCCAACCTGTGGGTACCAATGATGTTTATGGCGGGAGCAGGATTGGAATCGACGACCTTATTCAGGTGTAAAGGCCCAATCGCTTGGGACACAAATTTTACATTGATTTGTGTTGATTGATCTGATTTAACTATGTGCAGAGAAATATGACCACATTTGTTGATCAATTTTTCTGCAGTCCAAATAAACACACACCTGTTTTCTAGATTGCTGTAGTCTGATTCAGCGCCATCTTGTTTTGTGCATATGGAGTAAGTTTGAGCGTAAACAAGCTCGCAGGATGTGAGGCATTGCCCTACATGAGAACAGGGATGATCATGCACTAAAAAAATGAATCACCGGGAAGGACAGGCCGGCATTGGCCTGTGCTGGCTGTCCTCCCCGTCTGTACGTCTGGGCTGAAGCTTGCACGAACGTGATCAAAGTAGCAGAAGTCTTCATTCAACCCCCACATTGTGGTTACAGAGGTTTTGGCCAAAAGGTGAAAGTGTCTGTCTGGTCCATAATGTCCCGGTGCTGGCATTTATAATGGAAAGGTCAAGAGTTTGATATCAAAGTATCTTTACATATAGAGTGAGTGGGAGGGAGCAGGTATGTCAACAAGTGCACGCTAAAGTAACTGTGATTGATAGCACAGCGCACAAGGAGAAAGCATTAACTGAGAGGCAGGCAGACTGAATCAAATGGGTTGAATTAAGCAAGAAAATATAGATAAATGGGCTATACATGGGGCTTTTGATTTGATGTTATATCATTTTTGAAGACGCACTAATGCCAGAGAAATATAGTTTATTGTAAGTATTAATACCTCTTTTTACACCACCATTATGTAAAAGAAAGTATATAACTGTTTTATGGCATTGCTGTTGCACCTCCATTAAGTGTCATTAAGTGATACAGAAACAGTGCTAAACCCTATTATTATGCGAGGGGGAAAAGCAACAAAAGTGTCTAAAATTAGCTAGAGTTATCTTAACAAACAGACAAACAAACAGAGACAAATGCATAACTAATATATTAGTTATATTAATATATTATAATTATTGCCAATGGTTTTCAGACTGCTTATCTCTGGGAATATGTGTATAAAGTCTTAAACTTTCCATTAAACAAATCTATATCCCATTCTGTCATATCTAATCCCTAAATTACTCTGGATGAACTTGTGTGTGCTTTTTATGTAACAAAAGCAAAGACCTACCTACCTGTATTCAGTGCCAGCAGTCTACTTCTTGCTTCCAAGTCCCAGGAGCAATGGGGATAGCAACTGTAAAGACTGAAAAGCACAGGGTTAGTGTTAGGAGTTTATTAGGAGTAGCATATAGACAATGCAACGTTATCTTGAAACACACGTTTGAGTGGTAATCAGAAGAACTGCTGGACCATCACAGATTTAGTCCAATCAAGTCTGTATGCACTGCTCTCATTTGAGTTTTGGCAAAGCAATGGGTGTAAGTTATACACTGGGAACCAACAACAAGGATCTTATTCTTCTGCCTAGGCCTGCTGCTGCTGCTGGGATGGGTGTTGACTTATTTAAGAACTTGTGGATGCAAAAGTCCCCACCCATCTCCACCCAGTCCTGAAATATACATACGCACGATCATTACATGTACTTATAAACACAAAATGAAAAATAGTCGGAGTAATCCTTTAATAATCCTGTCAGCAACTAAACACTTTCTCTATTAAGAAACCAAACAAAGCAGCTGCAAAGTGAAAGTTGTTTTAGAAGCACATTTGCAAAATATTTAGGCATATGAAGTTGTATTTTTCAGAAATGATCTTATTAATGTCTTAATGAGTTTTATTTGCACTTTATTTCTATAAGTAATAATTTTTTTTATAATAATCCAAAGAAAACATGAATCTTTTAACATTTTTAAAGAACTTCATCAATATCAATAAAAAATTGTGAATTCTATTAGGCCACTATGAGCTCAGCTGCAATAAGATTGAGCTCATTTCATTTGATCTGTAAAGTAGCCTATATACTTGAGCTCAGCTGCAATAAGATTGAGCTCACTCTTACAGACTACAAATTTGATCTGTAAAGTAGCCTATATACTTTTAGGCCTACCTATGGTACAGCCACATTGCAGTAGGCTACTTGGTTTTGTAAATATGTTTTTTAAAACAAAACATCCTTTACCATTAGTGGTAGTGTTCAAATATTGTTTTTCTGCAATACACTCTTGCAGTAAACTTGTCTCAATCAAACCTCTTAACCAACCAGTAGCTCAGGGCACTGCGCTCGGTATTTACTTTACTGCCAGTCTCCTCCTGTGGGAACTCTCTGTAGGAGGCTATAGGAGCAGCTCAGATCCCAGCGGGGGCAGAGTGCAGAGGAAAGAGCGCGCCGTACACTCCCCTGGCGGCCAAGTGTGGAAGTGTTCCAGCTCCCGAGGGCTGGACCGGGGCCAGCGGCAGAAGAAAGCCTGGCAGGATCATTAGGAGGGAGCTCTCCAGTAGAGACACATACACAGTTATACACAGTCAGTCAAAGAGAGCAGAGCAGAGGAGCGCTCTTCTACATCGGTGCCAGACGCGCGGACCACTTTGTAGCCTCCTCGACTTTACGGCGATTGAAGACATTTCTTTATTTCCTTAGTGGAACTTATAGCGGTTTCTGGTTTGGATTATATTTAACACAAACGGACGCGTCTCTTCGCGCAGGTAGGCTTCAGAAAACTTTGAGTTGATCGCTCTCCACAGACTCCTGTCAACGTCAACAGTTCCAGGTCCTGTCATTTCTCATTTTTACACATTTCTTTGGATTGTTTTTTATCGACACAAAGACACGAACCTCCACTTAAAACTATCCCTGGGTTGTTTTTACTCCGCTTTGCATTGAGCCTTTCCAGAAATGGTGGGGCATTTGCATTTACAAGCGATGGATGAAAGTCTAAAAGGAAAGAACCGGGAAGGGCTGCTCGACAGTCCGGATTCGGGTTTACCTCCGAGCCCCAGTCCGCCTTTCTGCTCCCTCTCTCCAGGGCTCATCGAGTCGCGCTCCGGCAGTTGCACGACGCCCGACCACCACCAACACCACCACCAGAATTCATACAACAGAAAAGAGGGCAAACTGGTGAGAAAATGTTACATCTTAATTTATATTGCAAGCCTATATTAAGTCATTTTCAAATCAAACACAGTATGACTTGTGACATCTGGAAGCTCTTACTCCATTTCCCAGCATTCTTCAGCTGCTCACGTGAATGTCCGTTTTATTTATGTAGGTTAGTATCTTTGTATCACAATTATGTTTGCTCAGTTTGAAGAACAGGGCCCTAACAAGAGGTCAGTGTGTTAATTACGCCCCCTCTCCGCTGGGGTTTCCAAACTGGTGGTCCGTGGACTCCCAGGGGTCCGTGCCACTCAATGGCCAGTTTCAAGTGACTTCTGTGTGAATAACAGTGCAGAAGCCCTGTTAGTACTTATGCGAGGCAGTCCAAATATGTCATATATATTAACCAGTGGTGGAAAAAATAAAGCACTAAGGTATGCTACTGAAAGACTGCAAAAAAGAAAGAAAGAAGCTATTTCAGATGCCAACTTGGCGAAAACTGCAAGTTGGCAAAAAGCTGGTTTTGCAATTGCCTTTAATCAGTAGCCACTGACTGGTCACATAGGGATTAGTTTCCATTGAGTGCTTGAAAGTAAATCTTAATGTTCTTAAATCTGCATTTACAACAACAGCAGAGTGAGGTCCTTATTTTGTGTTTGTGTTGATCTCCAGTATTTGTTAAAAGTGCTTATTTTAGCTAAATTATTTATGTGAAATACAAATTTAAATCCCTATCTCATAAATGTAATGTGCAAAAAAAAAAAAAAAAAGAAATTTTGGAAGAGCCAGACTCAATAGATACAACCAACACTTATGTGTGATATAGATATGAATCATTTGTCTGAAAACACATTTCCAGATCACTCCTAGGTTTAGTGTAACTGTCTTCATTTTACCAACAAGCCCACACAGGTTAATGGTGGCTTTAAGGCAGCCTCAGAAATGCAGCAGTGCATCGTGGGAGTTGCGTGACATTGGGTTTTGCTGACAGACAGAAAAAATGAGAGAAATCTTCTAATCCTGCACAAGTTTCTCATCTGTATAGCATCAACTCAGTGGGAGGGAAAGTATAATCTAACTCCTACACCCCAGATTGCAAAGACTGTATTTTTTAGATAATATAATGGTCTCTGCAAAGAACAAAACAACCTGTCTTTTTATAGAAACATTTTGTACCAGTATTTCAGACCTAGACAAACATATTCTGAAATGCATGGGATTCTTGTATTAGTTTATCAGTTCATATTTTAGGATTCTCTCAAACCTTAATGCAATCTTAGAACTTTGTCAGAAAAATTGCTATTTTTTTTTTCCAAAATTTTGCAACACTCTTAATATCACTAGAGAAGTATATTCTCTAGTAGCATTTTGTTAAGAAGCTGTTGCTTAGTGGCACTACAGATCTGAGTATAGCTGCGTTGTTTTGAATAGATCTCCTGTTTGCATGTTTTTGTATGTCAATCCAAGAACAATCCTGCCAGGCCTATTTTGAGCTGTGGGGCTTGTTAGGGCAGTTGCAGCCTGTTGCATAAGTGAATGCGATGACCCTCTCACTCTTAAATGAAAGGCACATCAACACTTGTTTTCACGCAGTATTGGTAACGTCTAAGGTGGCAGATCAGCTATCAAAGGATTAACCACGAGGACAGGCAGAATGTTGCATGACTTTTACCCTTTCACCCTACTTTTACATTTGCATAACTTATTTTCATGGTGGACGTGTAATATAAGATTTAATAGCATATGGGGGAGATGTATTAGCTCTGTACATTCATTGCAATCAGATGCTGTGCCCACTGTCCAGACCTAACCTTAAACCAGAGAGCAAAACTTAAAGGATAATCGCTGCATCTGTTGAGGCTAAAAGGTGTTATCTGGCCCCAAGTGTGTCTTTAACCCATCTCACAAAGCTTCTTCCTACTCCCTGTGCGCGCAAATGCACTAGTGAATAATAAGGTGTAGCTCAAATAAACAGATTGAACTGAACTATTCACAATGGGACAGGGCATTGGTGAATTAGATCAGGATTCTCACCAAAACCATTATTTGCGTTTATTGTTAATTAGTTGCAAGACTGTGGAATACCAAGAGCCATCACATTTCTTGTTGAATCTTTCATTGAGTACAAAAACAATAGCTCTTAATATTCCAATAGTCTTTGAACATTAATATAACTGACTATGCATCTATGTAGGACTTTCAACTAAAGCTTGTGGATGGAGGCACTGATCATGCACATATTTTCAGAAAAAAAGATATATCCGTGTATATGATGTATGGTACTGTACAGACTTTTTATTGGCCTGTTGACTTCAGTATTCAGCCTGAGTGTTGCTCAGCTGCAGCTCTGAGTTGAAATATGCTTCCAGGGGGTTGTACAGGGGAATTTAACCCCCCTCCATTCACAACTGTTTGCTCTGCACAAGTTGCCAAAGCACTCCGCGAATAAATACTTGGAATGCTGTCCGCGCCACAGATACAGGACAAGCACTTTCATATTATTTAGGACCATTAACCACCGGGAACAGACTTTTCCCCTTAAATGTGTGCATGTCAGAACTAGCAGCTGTGGGTCTGTAGCCTGTTCCTCCCATTGGGATAGTGTGAAGATGATTGTAGACTGCAGAAGAAAAGCCGAGCCCCACAGTGATCCTTGGCCCGTCCAAACCGCAGCATGTGACTGCCTCAGTGTAACATGAGAGGTGCCAGGCTGCTGTACTGCTGCCAGTGGATTCACTTTGGTCAGATCAGGTCCTGTAGTGTACAGCTAAACCAGGGCTACAGTCCAGACAGCCCAGTGTGACCTGTGCTAATCACAGCGCACAGTGGAGAGAGGACAGTTACAATCACTGTATGCACATGCAGAGATAGGACTGTTAAACGTCATAACAGAGAGGAATGGTGCCCAGATTTCACATGGTAACACAAAGAAAGAATCATTTACTTTTTATGAACCAGATTTTTGTTAGATGGATTCAATAGATATAAATAAGACTGGGACTTTTTTAACACCTTTGCATGAAATGATGTAGATAAATAAAGTTGCATTTGGCACAAAATATGTTTCAATGTTTGTTGAGGATGCTGTTTTGGGTAGTGTGCCATCTAGATAGACAAAATAGTTTTTCATACCTTTGTAGAGAGACACACAAGGTTCTTCTATGCAGGCAGGAGTACGGACTGTAATGGAAAGCGTTGTCTTAATCACAGTGGGACTATCCTCCTGGTTAGGGCTGCAAGATTAATTAAAATCTCAATTTAAATGGACAATAATAACAATAATTTCCTCCTCATATAAAAAATCCCTTCCTCTGCATAAAAAAACTAATAACTCTGTAGTTTAGAAATGTACCAACATGTTCTGAAATACATGTGAGTTGCAATTGTTAGTCAGTTCATATATATAGTCCTGGTAAATAGTAAAGTAAAGTGAAAATAAAATAATCACACAGAAAGGCGTGTAGTGTTCTGAAAACTCAAGTTGGCCTCAGTGTGTGACTGAAAGTAAGTATATGTAGATAGTTTTATCAATATGAGTATAACTTTGTCTTACTGTTAGTTCAGTAATGAAATTATACAATATTATTCGATACAGACTATTTGCAGTGACCCGTTCCCTGTTAGCCTTTCACCCATCTTGTCGAGGGCTGCATATTTCTCATTTATAAGCTACTTTGGGCGCTGAATCTGTTAGCTTGTTTTCACCCACTCACTGCACAGAGACAGCGTCTGGGTCACACATCCCCGTTAGCAGACAAAACTATGAATATGATATACCACCAACACTTCATTTGTAAATACAGTTACCTACATTAGAATAAGTGTATCTGTCTGCCAAGAAGTCTCCAGTCTAAATCTGTACTTGTAGTAATAGCTGTGCCAAGACAGTCACATGGGGGATCAAGGAGTGCATTTTTCTGAAGTATGCTTTTTAACAGGGATTCCTTAAATGGGTCAAATAGCTGTTGTGTGTTTTTCTTATGTTTGTGTTTTCTGTCCACAGCTGCCCTACCTGCTGCTCAACTCCACAGGCACCGACGCCAGGACCCGCATGCACCCTGTGTTTTATGGAGAGAGTATTGAGGTCAACCCCACGTCAGAGCAAGAAATCAAGTAAGCACTCTACACTGGATATGTAATACGAGTGCATGGATTACAATCAGACTGAAATATTCAGGGCAATAAACTGAACTGAGAAAGAGAGTCTGAAAGTATATCAAATAAATTAAGCCGTGTAAAATTAAGTAAGGCAACATTCATTACATGCTTGCTGTCAGTGTTTTTGAAAATAATTCCAATCATGTCCAGTTTTTAATGGTGCACTAAGTCACTTTTCTGGTAGAGGGTCCGCCTCCTGCTTGTCTCCATGGGGATTTTGTTACTTTGCCTGAAATGCTACACAGTATGGTTTTATCTTTATTTAGCAGATATTCATAGAGGCATTTTTATTGCTTGAAAACAATGCATTCTTATTGTGAGTGGTGTTTCCTCTCCACAAAAATAAACTGTAACGTGGCCTGGTCGTGCCACCTGTTTCTCTTTGTATAGATAGATGTCTGTGTAATCCCTCAGTTGTCCAAGTATGATCTATAGTAAAAGAAAAATTAAATTCTGTCAACTGGACACAAAGTTTTTGATTGAAGACGTTTCACTGCTCATCTAAGCCGCTTCTTCAGTTCTGGTCAGATTGCTGGTGGACACTGGAGCAGAAACTGTAAACAACAGGTGTGTTAGGATTGCTGGTGACACTGGAGCAGAAACTGTAAACAACAGGTGTGTTAGTTTCAGTGTAGTGAGCTTCTCCCTTCAGACAGATATAAGGCAGTGTCCACCAGCAAACTGACCAGAACTGAAGAAGCGGCTTGGATGAGCAGCAAAATGTCTTCATTCAAAAACAGTTGACAGAATTAAATGTTTCTTTTACTTTCGTAGAGATAGCGTTAACTTTAATGCAATACTGTGGAACATTACAGACTATGCCTTAGCATTTCCATGGAGACAATCAGGTTGCGTACATCCTCCAGCAGAAAAGTGTTATCCGTTTTTTTAGTAAGTGAATGACTTAGTTTTTAGTGCAGTTTTTATGATGTATTTTTACACATTCATCTGTCAAAGTTTACATAGGGAAACAACTGTAGCTTTTTATACAAGATCTACAAACAAACCAACAAACATGCATTCCAATGTTAATTAAAAAAATCAGTCAGTACTTGTAATTGTTGTCAACTCGCAATGCCTCCTAGTGGTCACTGTAATATCATTCTCTCACCCCACCCCAGGTGCACCTCAGAGGTCAAGTACGACTCAGATCGGCACTACCAGGACCAGGTTTACTGCGCCCCCGTCCCGACCCCCACCTGCTTTAGCGAGACCGTGGTGGCCGTCCGAAACTGCACATGGAGGAGCTACAAGTCCCAGGTCTACCTTGAGCCTCGCCAGAAACCCCTGAGCTACCGGAGCACGACCATCATCTACCCCAAACACGCCAAAAACACTTACCGCACCACGCTCAAATACAATGCCACGGGGTCCCGCCGCTGGTTCGTGTCCACGGTCCAACTCGAGTCCAGTGAAGACTCGAGTCCCTGCATCATCTACACGGAGGACTTGTAGGCACCTGTGTGAAGAGGGAAATCCGGACTTAGAAATTCTGAAGGATACCTGATCGGAAAGGCCAAAGAGAGTACTCTGAAGTGACAAGACTGGAGCCCTGCAAACCTGTACATTTGAATCAAGGGAGTGTTTATTTTTTATGGGCTTTTTGAGATGTACAGAGGCCACTTTTTGGTTAAACATCTTATTTAACACAACAAATTGGTAACTTTGGCTCTTTCAATGTGATATAGGATTGCCCTGTCGCACCAACTCTTTCTAATTGACTACTTTCTTGCACTTACAAACTGTATTGCAATTTTGATAAGCAATGCGTTTTAAAATGGACCAAAGAAAGTTGGAGAGAAGTAGGACAAGAAGACAATGTCAACAACACCAGCTGCTTGTCAAGTATGACCAGGCTCTTTAAATTAAGAATACGATTGATGAAAAGATTTATTTAGGGGAGATTTTGTAAATGTGTTTTTTTTCTAGGTATTTTACTCTGTTTTTGTTTCTGTGAGATAAATCAAACAATTACATAGCTATTTCTTACACCTCTTTTTCACATCATTGATTTTAAAAGGGACGCATGCTAATCTAGTCTTTAAAAACACTAGAAAATTTTCAATGAGTTATAGTGGCAGACCGAAACTTTACCTCAGATCTTCCAATATCTTTTGATTCATTGCAATTGTATAGTCTTCAGTATCCAATCTTGCAATTTTTTGTGTGATTAAGAGCTTTGTAAATGGACTGTGGATAGAACCTTAAAGTGGGTTTGCAAAAATAGATGCGAAAAGTTCTTTGTAAAGTCTAATTACAATGGGATGTGTAACAAGTTAGCATTTGTATGTAACCATTATTGTAGGTGAGATAGCAGAAAGCCTTGTTATGTGCTGATGGTCAGAGGAAGATGAGAGAAAGCCAGCGGATGTCGAGTTGATGTTGGTGAGATTGTTTGTTTTGTTTCCTAACACTTTTGTTACTGTAAAATATTCTCCTGTTGTACTGTATATGTGGCATATGAGGCACTTCATAATTTTCTTTTTATTTTTGTACGTTGATCCTTGTTCCTATTCTGTTCAAAGAAAATAATTTAAAAAGATGTTTATCCTCACTGAATAAAAATAATTCCCCAATCCTACTCTTGTGGTGTGTTACCAAAAATGGTCTTTTATTAGGGGCGGAAAGTAACTTTACAAATAGTGAAGTTACTGTAATTGAGTAGACTTTCTAACTTTTTGAGTTGATGTTTAAACCTGTACTTGTAGGGGAGTGTAATAGGGGGTAATTTTGTTATTGTAATTAGCGGCGTTTAAAATCATAGGACTTACTTAAGTCCCAATTGACTCAAAGCACAGCTGTCTCACCTCGTCTCTGCTCCTCTGTGCGCCTATAAACACAAAACAGCACTGCCTCACCTGCTCTGATTGCAGAGTCAGAGAGGATCATATGGGCCCTGTGGGACAGCAGGGTGGGCTACGTTCAGCATCTCTTCATAGTCAGTAGTTTAAAAAAGTAACCATGCGTGTTGCAGAGTATTCTTTACCGTCTTTAAATATCGCACAGCTGCTAAAATAACAGCAGTGGCTCTTGGCAGGAGCCACTGGAGCGGTGCCTGGTGTTTCCACGGAGGCCCTCACGCCCCTCTCAGCCTTCAGCGCCTCGTCATCCGCCCCTGCCTCGGGTTTAGTGCCCCCCAGCGGTGAAGGAGCAGAACAGCCAAACCATCTCAAAAGACAAGCGTATTTCTGTGTACAGTAGGGATGGAAATCTAATGAAGTGTACAACTGACAAACGTGGATTAAACATTTTTACCGGCTTTTTCGTTTTTACGAGAAAGTATTAAGTTAAAAAGAACATTTTCTCGTTAAAACGTAATCATTACAGGTTATAACGACATCGATTTCTCATTTTTAACGTGAACATATTAAGCCCATATCCAATCCAATGGCTAAGGGCAAGTCACTTTAAGCAGGTCCAAGTGGCAATCTGTATAATCTGTGGCAATGCGCAGGGGAAGATCGAGCCAAGCATTTATTATTTTTCTTATGTTTAATGACAGAATAGATTGCATGGCACTCCTGCTCCACCGACTTGTAGGCATAGGCCTTCTGTGATAAGCTCCGGGCCTGCCTTTAGGCGTGCCAATGCAGCTGGAGACCAACACGCAAAACCTTTCCAGGATCTGGGCTGCTGTGGCATGTCGGTGTGCACCTTACACAGTGGTTGGTGGCACCAATCATAAAGGGGGATCTGTGCACCACATGTGTCAGTGCCGTACAGTAACTAGCCACATTTCCTCTGTTTGGAGCATGCTTGTGTGCCTAGATATTCCAATCTCAGGATGTCCCATACTGCCACTGATTCCCTCCCGGCTACATCCTGGTTCCCAAGAGCCTGCGTGCCTTCACCTGCATGGAGATGTTTGTTCAGGCATGGTATCTGTCAGATAGGCTATGATCATAAGAAGCCACGGCATCAAAAAGGATCTTTAGCTTTGTCCAGGCTCCTTCCATTGCTCAGTTAGCCAGTGTTAGCTCCTCTAACACCCCGAGGCTGTGTGGGTGCCGTGGCTGGTTCGCTCCTTGGCGCGCTGCATTCAGGTGTGTTGGGAGCACGCACCCCGTGGTGCCCCTGCACTGCCCTCTGCAGAACAGGGAGCTGAACACATGTTGAACCCAAAATGCTTCAACCCCACGTCAGAAACATGCTGTTTTTACGCTCGAGCAAAGCAAAATATATACCACGTGTCCCAAGCCTATGACTCGTTTTGAATCAAGATGATAAGCGCTTGGCTCTTCCCCTGAGCATTGCTACAGACCGCGCGCTTGGACCTGCATGCAGTGACTGGCCTCGATTCAGCGCATTGGATATGAGCTTAATATGTTCACGTTAAAACAAGAAACTGATGTCGTTAAAACGTGAGAATGAAGCTGTAATGATTTTAGAACTACGGCTGCGTAGCGTAGAAGTGCCCTTTCTGTAGGCCTACTTAAATAAATATCAGCAGTATCACGTTTTAATATGATAAAGTCATGAGATTACATGATAGTATCTCGAACTACTACTACTACTACTACTACTACTATACTACCACTACTAATACTAATACTACTACTAGTACTTCTACCACTACTACTGCCACCTAAACACTTTGCTGACTCACTTTGCACCTGTAACTGACAAAACTGTCCAAGAGATCGTCATCAGTCTGAGTTCATCTACATGCTGCCTG
>KN471904.1:105771-120110 GCA_000787095.1 Periophthalmodon schlosseri
AACAATCTACTGTAGACTTAGTTAATTCATTTTTATGGAAACAAACAAAAACATGTGAATTCAAACAAATGATGAAAAGTGATGTGTTTTTTTTTTTTCAATATACCTTTAAAAACAAAAGTCAATCTCTTGTTTGAGGGAATATGGATATGGCTTTGTTTTTGTTTTTTTTTTCAGTTTGCTGTCACATTCTTAACATCTGTGGATACACGTAGCATACCAAAGTAGGCTTATATATACAAAGCCTGCCTATATTTTTACCAACAAATAAACAAAATCTCCATCAGTCCAGCCAAAAACAACATAAGAGCTGAGATGTGGCATGCTTAATCACCACTGTCAACAGGTAGCACAAAGGAGGGAGAGGAGGTAGTCCTATAACAGTCATGTGTTGTGAATCTCCACTGTGACAAACTTAGCAAATTAAAAAAAAAAAAAAAATACTGGGAGTAAAAACAACTTGATTTATGTGTGGTTACAGAAGACTGCCGGAAAACTTTTAAGGGCTTCCCCCTTCATTTCTTCGAACCAAGTGTGTCAAGTGGAGAGATCTTAACAGTTATAATAATGGTCCTGTGATATTAGGCATCACCTTCAAATAAAAGCTAGGGCTGTGATAAATTTGAGAAAAAAGAAAACACAAAAAAATAAAGATTTGTTGGAGTTTGCAATATCCCTGTAACCCCATGTATCTGGGTTGAACCAAAGAGTTTGTGCGTCACTCTGTAATTTCAGTACTGTTTATGTAAAATAAATGGCACTTAAAACTATAACTGTACAAAGTGAAAGAGGAATTGTGTTCAGTTTCACCACCGCCAGACAATGACTGTCACATCTGAAGCAAAGTAAAAGTCATGCTGCATCAGTCCAGGGTCAGGAAAAAGATGGCTTCTTTGTCACATCTTTAAATCACACAAAGTCCATGTGATGCGTCTGAGAGGTTTGTCTCCGAGCAGCTTTAGGGTTGGGATGCACTTGCTCCGAGCAGCGTACTCATTGGTCAACAGTGTGATTGTCGCTTTGAGTGTGGGGGCACTCAAGGTTTCAGTGGCAACATCAAAAACTGTTGTGTAAGGAAAGTTCCAGAAAGAAATGTCTACGCTGTTGTTGAATCCATTTTTCATCCGCCTTGGAAATATGATTAATAAAGAAACACTGAGGAGACTTACAGCTAAGTGCTTAACATCCAAAACAAACACAGAAATGGTTATTATAAAAACAGTGAGAAAGTGTCACTTGTGTCGGTGCCATTATCTCTGCACATTTAGAGGCCTGAACTCAACAGGCCTATTCTCTGGGACCTCTCAGATATATGACATCAGCAATAACAGTATGTTACCCTGTAAACCTATGATATGACCCTCCCACAAACCTGTACCCCAGACCCTGCAAAAACAAGATACATCACTGCAGATATCAGACGACAAATGACACAATCAAATGTCCACCATCAAAATGTACTGAGGTTCAGCTCAATGTCTACAGACTCAACTGAAGAAAAGAAGAACACAAATAAGCAAAGCCACTTTGGCCCTCCCACATCTCTCACACTTGTGTAGTGGTAGCAATTCATCATGCGCCTCTCGCCAAACCAACACCCCCCCCACAGAGTCCAGCAGCCAGCAGCCAGTGGAGCAGCTCAGTGAATCTGTCGAGGTAAGGCCCGAGAAGCAGTTTAAACAGTGATGCGTCCTTGAGACCAGTGGGGAAGTGGGAGCTGGAGGTGAAAGAACAAAGACACGAGGAGCTCCAGTCCTGCCCCTGTGGTGCTTTGTGTGAGGACAAGAGGCAGGCGACTGATGACTGAATGTGGACAGTGAAGGAATGGTGTGGCACTCGTAGTGTCGACATGGTGACTGTAGTGATGTCCAGGTCACTCGCTGTCCGAAAGGGTCTCATACTGGGACATGAGCAGAGGCTTAGGCTCCTCCTCCCAGCGTCCCTGTGCACCAGGGCCTGAAGCACCCTGTCCTGGAGAGGGTGAAGGAGCAGACACTGTCCCACTGGGAAACCGCATGGTCAGAGGGTTATAGGGATAAGGTGTGGGAGTGGAACCTGTCAAAAAGATAAAAGGTGAAGCGTCTGGTGAAACATTTTAATTGGTGCCCAGCTCTAAACAAATGTTTTTTATCACAATTAATCGCACGCTTAAATTGCGATTACCGGTAATCATAGCTCTTTATTTTATCATTGAAGTCTAAATATACTGTAGTATTCACCCAGTGTTGTGCCTTTTTGATTTGGATATGATTTTTCAATGTATCTGACCAAGTTATTTAAAAATAAAAATCAAATAATAGCAGAAGGCTCAGTATTTGCCTATTTTATTATTTTCTAATATCTGCATTCAAATGTTGGATTGGAATGTTATTTAACCTTTTGAAGCTGAAACAATTTTTCAAAGAAAAAGTCTCTAATCCTGTGGTTGTCCTGTGTAGTCTGCTGCTCCTTTCTGCTTCACTCATTATGAGACTAATAGAAGGCTGGCAGAGTCTTGGCTTAGTCTTGCTTCAGTCCTGATTCAGGTCTGGTAAAGGACGGCACTCCTGTTTCGTCTTTATTTAGTTCTGGTTCAGTTCTGGTGCAGTCCTAGTTCAAACCAGCTCACTAGTTACTAAACATGTGGGATGTTAATGTCACTGCAGTTTTTACAGTAAACATGATTAACACGAGTGTCACTTTGAAGACTTTAGCGGGCCGTTTCTCTCTGATCACTGACTCTTTTTAGTTTAAAACCTCAGACGGAACTTGGACTAATCTCTGTACAGCAGGACTCTCTTCCTCATGTCCAGTGCAGACACAGTGGACCAGCCAGCGCTGTGTGTGTGTGTGTGTGTGTATGTGCTGAGCGGAGAGAGAGGGAGAAAAAGGCGAGTGTAGCAGCCCAGAGACTGGTTTATTGACTGATACATGTGACCTGCGTTAATGTGCGACAAAATAACTGATTGCGATTACCGTAATATTTTTTTGAGTTAACACGATAAACGCGTTAACGTTCCCAGCCCTACATTTGTCAGATACTCATGTAACTTTTTGTTGCATTTAGTACCTGTAGATGATGGCCTTTCCTCTAGCACCCTATTGCTGAGTGGGGTCCTCCTGTTGTAATCTCCCTCAGAGTGGACAGAGGACACAGAGGAGGGACGCTCCCCTCCGGACAAGCCCGGTCCTGGGGACTTGGTTTTGCGACCATTGGAGCGTCCATTGCCTTTTGAAGACTTTGCTCCTCCTGCCAAACAAAAAGTAAAGAAATGAAGTCTGAATAGCCTACATGTTAAGGGCAGCTTCATTTTAGAAATGTTTGTCCCACCTTGAGCGAAACCATCTTCAGCACGTCCGTCCATACCAGCTACTAGGCCACTGGAGCCAGGGTTGGATGGGGAGCGATCCTCAGACTGGTCGTCATATTTGCCCATCAAAGCCTTTCGGATGATGGCCTCCAGACCAATGGAGTTCCCAGGGGCTTCTGGGGTAGGGTGGCTGCGCACATTCACTGGTCCTGCAACAAGACCACACATCAAACAAGGCACAAAACAAACACAATATGAGCATAACATTCACTCCCATGTCTCATGTGAACAGATCATTGATTACCTGCACCCGTGGATGCTGGCATATTGAAAATCTCAGTCCCCGGCTGACCAGCGTCTAAGTAAAGAAATGTTGTTAAAGCATAGATATTTTTAGCATTCAGACTGAAACATGTATGTACATGCAGCATCTAGTGTGTGTTGTGTGCGCAGACTTACTGAAATCATTTTCATTTCCCACAACTGTCATCTTCTTGGTCATCTCTTGTTTCTTTGACCTGACGATTGCTGAGGTGTTCTCTGTGAGCTTGCTAAAGAAAGCTGGTGGTTGGGAGGCATTGGGTGGGGACCGGGAGCCAATGCTGTAAAACAAGACAACTGTTATTTTTCTTTAAAATTGTATTTGTTTCTTTATAAACAGAGACAATGTAAAGAAACATTTTAACAACAATGCTTGCACTTATATTAATATCAGTGCTCCAATGGTCCGCCCTTACCCTTGTTCCGCCTGCTCATTGGGGTAGGCAGCGCTTCCCTGGGCATCAGGATCCGAATTGGCTCCAGCTGGAGAAACGGGCTCAATGCCATCATTTGAAACACTGACAGGGGACGACTTGGGTTGAGATGGGGACCTGTGAGAAAATGTTAGGTCAAACCTTCAACCACAAATATAAAATTGTGTTGTTTGAATTTTCATGTCATGTCAGATTTGTACCTGTCTCTGTTTCTTTCTCCTCCAAGGCTGTCTGAGTACCGCCCTCCCGGGACTGTGTCCTGTTGGGTTGCAGGGGGTTGTGAGGCACTGGGTGGACGGGTCAGATCCAAGACCGGAGAACCATGGTAGCTCTGCTGCTGCTGGCTCTGCCTTGTGTAGTCTTTAGTTATTACCTCCTGTTTAAAAAGTACCATCTCTTCAGAGCTGAATATAATAAAATAAATGTATATGTTGTAAATTCAGTGGTTAGGCATTGCTTACACTGATGTGCTGGGCCAGAGTCACAACTCTCTGACTGCCTTTGACACAGGGAGATGGAGGCTGTTGGCCTGGAGACATCCTCTCCACCGATGGAGGACGGTACATATTGTGAGACTCCATTTTTTGACCTGTTGTAGTCAAAACAGATTTGGATTAATTCATTTTGGATACACCCATTTGCCAATTACTCATATTGAGAGAACAAGTGTGCTATGATTTCCTACACTTTGTAAAAAATGCTTGAATCAATGGAGTATCATTGGGAAGGATCCATTAATGTATTTGTTTCTGTTTACTGCACCACATGTATTTTGTTCCTCCCCAGACGATTCAAGCTGAATAACAGCGAAACACATTGTACTCTCAGAACACTGGGTGTTAGGCAGCATGGGACCTATTATAATTATTAGTTATTAGCATCTTCCGCATTGGTCACATGCTGGTAATAACTACAGGTGTGTTATTATTTTTTACAGAGAATTTATGTCCCTTATTCACCAGCAATATACTACATTTTACAGTTATTGTCCAGTCCAATAAAGATAACTTTAACATGACATGCATTGTTGTCCTAAAGAAACAAATAGAAGTACAACACACCACATACAAAACAAGAAGCATACCATTAAAATGACTTAAAATAGACAGTTTTGTTTGATTTAAAGAGATGTGTGGATAATTTTGTGTAAGAATCAACAGTGAGCTATAAAAAAAGAACATGCAGAGATCTGGGGGGCAGAAGTTGCAGTACCCCCCTCCCCCGCGGGCCGCTTCACCACCTTTCTCTGGTGCTCTGGGACCCAGGGAGTCAGTTTGGTGGCTGGTAACACATTGGAATGGTAAAGCTATTGTTTATTGTTGTCCATAGTGTTTGTGAAATGTTTTAAACAACAAACGGCAGCAGTATATTCACTGCATAGAAAACTGTTCAGAACCACAGTGGAACAGGGGTTAAAAATTCCTCCCGCAGTCACATGCCGTTCAAACTAGAAGTCTAAATAAAATATACTGGTAATGCCCACTTGTATATGATAAAATGTTCAGATTCAAACAGCCGAATGTGAGGGAGGAGGGGTCCCACAATTTAAGTAACATCTAAAAAAAGAAAATAAGCAGCATAGGAATATTTGATGCGCCACCAGCTTTACCAACTTAAATGATGCCTTAAAGGACACCTAGGATTGTTTTAAAATGTCTTGAGTAAAATTGTGCTATAGTTAATTAAAAGCGTATATTTTCTGAATACAATTAAATATTTCAGTGCAAACCCTCGGTGGACTTTAAGAAAAAATATAATAAATTGAGGGAAAAAGCAAAAAAGTATAGCACAGAAAGAAAAATGTAAATGAATTGGGCTGATTTGAAAATGCCAACCACCACAACGTGCAATAGGGCACAGACTGACGGGGGAGGGGCTGGTGATGAGGGAATCCTGGGATCCAGAGCATCTTACCATCACTGGCGCTGCTGGCAACAAGCGAACTCGTCTCTGGCATCCCCGTTTCACATGAAATTTGACGCATAATAATTGCGTTTATGAAGTTGGCCGCAGTCATGGTGGTCTTACCGAGTGCTCGGAGCTCTTGTTCCTGAATGGACATCGGTTTGTTTTGAGTCTTTTCCCTACTTGGAGTACCACTTTCTCCACGACCCGGAGGGTTCTCCGCCTGGGGAGGCAGTGGAAGTCGGCCTGACGCAGAGGAATACGGAACAGGGTACTGCCTTTTTATGTTCATTAATTGTTATTTTGATTTTAAACATTGTGTCTTGCTGTGTCTGCCCAACTTGGATTCAGATTTACTTGAGGGTCCATGCTGCTCTGGGACGTGCTTGGGAATTCCTCTGCTTTTGCTGCCATCACGGCTCTGCTCTTTGGCAGAGTCAATACCAGGTGGGAAGGCCTCAGGTGGCAATCCTGTTCTCATATGGCCAGGGTAATTCTGGTAACGCCCTGAGCCTGGGGGCATGGATCTAGAATGGTAGGGAAAAATTGGTTATGGGAATATGCATTTAAAAAATAAATCAAGTATTTTGTACAAATAAAACCAACCGCAGAACAGATGAACTGGCATGTTCACTGACAGACAGACTTTTGCCCCCTGTGTTGTGTAAGACACTTGGCCGCTGCTGCACGTTGTCCTGGTTTCGAGGAGATACTGGAGAGTGCTGGTGGCTGTAGGGCTGAGAGGACGCCCTGGCTCCACTACTGCTACTACCTGCAGAGTGCTCGGTACCTGGAAATGGCCAAGATACAGAGTTACATTGTGTTATTGCACATTAATTTGTGTATAAAATATATGCAAATATGCAATAATTGTTTAAGAACTATTCAAACTAAATATGAAATAAATACCAGGTCGCCAAATTGGTGCATGCTCCACAACTCCATGAGAGCTCTTCTCTCTGTCTCGATCCCTTTCTCTCTCCCTCTCTCGTTCTCTCTCTCTTTCTCTGTCCCGATCTCTCTCTCTATCCCGCTCACGCTCTCTTTCACGCTCACGTTCCCTTTCACGCTCGCGGTCAGATGATGAACTTTGCATCTTGTTTATATGGGATGAACCAACTGTCAAGATGGATGACAACATAATGTAAAAATGTTTACATTTATATATAAAATACAATATATAAATAACACAAATTAACCGGTAGAAAATACCTGGTGAGATGGGAGAGGTGGTGTAAGGCCTGCCTGGGAATGAGGCACTAGTCCCAGGCAGGTATGTAATGCGCTCCATAGGGGAGCCTCCTGCCCCTGCAGGTGGTGGGACCAAGACAGGCAAGTGTGGGGTCACCTGAGACAGATCAAGGATTGCTGTAGGAAGATAAAGGCAAAAGTGTAAATGGCAAAATCTAGAGTAGACTGAAGACAGCAGTTTGAAAAACTAAACACAAATGTCACTATGGGCAGAGCTTGCATGGACTAATAAAGTGTCAAATATTCTCAGCTTCAATCTTACCACGAGGTGGTGTGGTGTAGGGTAAGGGCAGCTGGTCTCGTGGAGCAAGGCCTCTAAGGAGATCTGAGCGCTGGGCAGCCATTGCAGCTGCCGCAGGCCACTGGTGCATTTGCTGAGAGGTGATGTAGTCGTTGAACAAAGTTTGACGATTCTCCAAAGCTGCAGTGTCCGGGAAACCTCGGATGAGGTACGGGTAAGGGTATGGTGGGTTTGATGCGAGATGGCGAGGCAAATAGTAGGGAGCTATTAAGAAAAACAACGAGCATATACTCTTCTTTAGGATAGCATAGTATGGAGACTTTATACAGGAAGCAATGTATTAGCCTGATATATCAAATTGTTTATTTGACTTTGGCTGAACTAGGCCTTTTGAAATTGTCTGTTGTAGAGATTGTAGGGAGGCCCAAGAGCCTTGTCTTGTTCACAGGGTCAGATCATCAAAAACATTAGTTGTACAAATAACACAGTAAAAAGACCACATAAATAGTTCTAGTTTGTCTAAAATAAATGCTGGTTAGGAATATTTTTTTTAATGGGATGCATTTTGTAGGCCAGTTTTCTGGGTCCTGTAGCCTTTGGGCACACTTCTTGCTGTGCAACAATAGAAACTCAATAAAGCCCTAATGTTTTTCTACTGGCAGTACCTGGGTCAATGGAGATGCCGCGGGGAAGTGTCGCTGGATCGAAAGGTAGAGGGATTTGGCGGTACACCTCAGCAGCTCCAAGCCCCTGAAGTAGACGCTCGTAGGTCTGCTGGTCTGGGACGCCTGGGAGAGGAGACTTTGTAGCGCTCATCTCTCTGGGAGTGGGTGTGGCCTTCCTCTCCTGAGAAGGATTCTTACTTGAACCTAGAGTAAGAAATAAACATTTTTTGGTTTAGATGGAGGATTTTTGATAAATGTGCTTTTTGCCTTGCCAATAAACTATAAGATGTACACCTACCATCATGCTGCCTCTGTCCTCCCTCTCTAGAGAGTGGCGAGCCACGGTGTGAGGGCCCAGGATAGGAGCTCCTTAAAGGGCCCTTCTCGTCATAGCCAACCGGACTGTGGTGGGCCTTGCCTTGCTCCGCTCCCAGAGTGAGTGGTGAGGATCGGGCCATAGGACTGGCTGTGCTAACCACAGCGCTGGGACGGCCTTTAGGCTCTTCATACCGAGCCCTCTCCCCACGGACATCCATGTGCGAGGGAGTATTATGATAGGAGCGCGGTGAACTAGCCATGATAGAGCGAACATCATGACGCTTTCCTGAAACAGGGGAGTCTTGCTTCATTGGAGCCACCTGAAAATGTGTAGATTTGATCAGGAACATGTTAAATTCATATATGAAATATCATATTTCATGAAATATGAAATTTATGAAATATTCAATATTATTAATTGAGTTAAAATAAAGAATGGATACCTGAGATATAATGCCTTCCTTGGGAATAAGATGGATGGAGCGCCCGGGTTCTTTCACAGTGGGTACCATTGGGTCCCTGCCCTTCAGCGGATCTGACAGGGAGCCAGGGGCACGAGGCGGGGAACCCTCCCGCTTCATCTGTTTAGGCTCTCTCCGCAGGTAACCATCCTGAGGGTCCAGATGGCGAGGTATGCCTGAAAACAAAAGTACATTTATGTCTCATTGTATGAGTCAACATTTACATGCTTCAACAACAAATTAATCTGGGTTCATAACATGATGCAAAATTAATTATCCTTCTTTTTGGATGTCAATTGTCACTTACCTTGAGAAATGGACCCCCGGTTATGATGAGCATCCTTATAAGGTGTGTGGTGTACACCGTCTCGGTCATGGGGCAGAGCTCGACCAATCAGGCCTAGAACAGAGATGAGGTACAGTGCAATGACATGTGAGGCTATGGTGAGCACAGACAGGTGGTGATGCAGGATTAGGCAGCATTGTCTCTTACCCTCACAGTTGGCAGCAGACAGCGAGTCCCTCATAGGCAACCCTCTGCTGATGCCTCCCTCCATGACATCATAGGGGCGCTTGAGCCCTGGGACTTCAGCTGCACCTCTGCTCTCATCTTTAGGCGGCTGAGAAGGTGGGCCTGCAAATGATAATAGAAAACAGTTTGCAATTGATGTTTTTTAACATTTTTAATTATTTACAGAAAGCTCTGCAGAGTATTTTCTAATTGGCAACAAATATTTATGAAATGACAAAATATACACAAAGTTATGCACCAAACTGAATATTTTGTACAAGTAAGAAACTCATGACAGCCTGAGACATTTTACAATTTTCCCATTAGTTTTAAATTTTGCATAACTGAAACCTTCCAAAGCAGATGTACTCACGGTCATAAGTGAGAATGTGCCCGCTGATACCCTCATACAGCACATGACCTTTGGACAGTGCCTCATCCCGCTCCCTCTCCACCCGGTTGGCACTGTCTTCTGTGATCAGACGAGTGATGGTTCCTTTATAGAGCACATCAGCTGGTGTGCCCTGTGACGAAGAGATAGGGTCAAAGCCTTAAACCATTATTGTATAATAATATACTAATATACTATTGTATATAATATACTTACCCCTACACTTACAGTAATAAAAACTATACAAATTCTGGTTATGTTTTTTTAAGATGTGGATAAGAAACCACTCTTGACAGTAGTAGGTGATCAAAAAAAAAAAAAGGTACAGAACTGGTGGTGCAGAAAGTAGATAAACAATAGAGATCAGCATCTAGTATTCAAGGAAATTGTTTTAATATTCATTATTTTTTATGGGTACAATAATAAGCATCACCCAGAAGTACAGTTTGCAACCAATATAATTCTGCGCCAAATACAAAGTGCAGCAAATGTGTACAAAGCCTGATTTATTTCCAGCCTGGTAGCAGATGGATGTGTTATTCCAGTAGGCATATCATCAGTGAGTAGGCTTAGTGCACCAAGAGTAAAGGGATAAAAAAGGAGGAACAGATGTGGTACAGTGTGTACCTGTTGCCATAGTAACGGGGATCGATATGAGCTGCGGTTATGTCAGAAAGAAGTAGGACACCACTGCTCTGACATAAGTTGGACTTTGAAGAATTCACAGCGACACAACATTTTCTGTAATGTTTGTAATGTATCAGAGTGAAGCTGTGAGGTAAAGTAAGGTATACTGCTGTCCATCAGGGAAATGTATAAAATGAATATAACATCCCAGGCTTCCTGGTACTCTTAATACAAAACCTTTTAGCCCAATAAATTTCCACCCAAAATAGGAAAAGCAATTTTTCTATTCCATTACACTGTATAATGCAGCACATATAGACACAGCTTTATTACAACGTCTGTGTGGTGGAAAAACAGGGTGCATCTACATCACAATATTCAAATTGTAATGAAATTGAAATAGTAAACAGTAAAAAAGTCAGTAGTAAAATAAGTAATAAAACAAAACTTTAAAAACACACCTTAGTGATGGACCCTCCTCTATAGGAAATTGGTTCTGGATGCATTCTGGTCCCAGGGATGCCCTTGGTAATACTACCGCCTTGCACAGCTGCATGGGAAGCTACAAACAGGTAATAAAATGACATAATTGATCTGGCATGCATTTTAATAATAATAAAAGTGGGGTTTTAGTTTTAGTTTAGCTCACATACATTTACATACACTACATTCACATACATCACATACACATATCCCAAAGTCTAAATACAAGGATTTGCAAGCATCAAATCCCTCACCTCGTGCACCATCATGGGGTGCTCCCTGGGAAGGCTCAGTTTGGGACGAGGAGCTACGCGGGGATAGCTGCTCCTGTTTCACAACCGGATAGGCCCCTGAGGTAAGAGCAAGACAGGAGTTCATTTGAAGCTAAGTCATCATTGTGTATTTGGAAAATACCAAAATGGTTAAAACATAATAAAAACATTTTAAAAAACTTGACTCACCAGTTTTCCTTGGATCAACCCAAGACATCTGCGAAGAAGTTGCTTTACTGTGGTCCAAATTGTGAGCCGGACTGTGGAGCTGTACTGGTGTGCCCTGAATAAATCAAGATGAAAGTCATATATAAAGAAGATAATTTGTTTTTATGCATTAACTAGAGTGCCTGTTTACTCACCTCAGTTATTGAACCTCCTGGCTTGCTGGATGAAATAAGAGGTGGCGGCTCTGGCATTGACATAGGTCTTACTGTTGCTAACCTGCTGCTTTCTTGGGTCAAACCAAGTGCAGACTGCTGAAATGCTGAAAGAAAAGAGATGCCCAAAGTCAGATGGTCTTTCCAGCAATCAAAATCTACGTCTGTCTGACAAAACACAGAAACATGCTCACAGTTGTAGTGGAGCAGGTGCTGGTCATGGCTGATCTTGGACATGTCACGAGGGGACACTGGGTATGGGGACATTACAGGACGACCTAAAGAGGACGTCCTGAGGTCATCGGGGCCAAGTGCCTGTTTCTTAGCTTCGCTGTGAGGGGAATAAGGTCTGGACTTCTCTGCAACAAAACAAAAAAAACCAAACACAATCAGGTCAAAGGAGTACTCGACTACTTCTGCTATGTGTTCTGTTCAGATTCTGGCAACATCCCTGTTACACATAAAAGTGACAAAACATTAACATATAAACTTGCGTGCATAGAAATGTATTTCTATGGAGAAAATCCCAGACAGATTAGAACAGAAATCAAATCAACTCTCAGAATATTTGTTGACAAAATGAAAAAGCAGAAAACACTCAAAAGCAAACTGCAAATTCTCTACCGAAATAAATGGCTTACGTGGACTAAGCTGAAAGTCTTAAAAGCGCTTTTACGCATTCACATTCCAATGGCTCAAAGTGAACTATTTTCCCTTCTGGGTCAATAGCAATACCAGATCATTCATCAGCCCGCCTCTCCAGGAGTGTCCCAGAAACACCTGAATACTCTCAACACTAAGCACCTACTCAAGGTTAAAGTAAAGTGGATCATACCGTGCTAAATATCCCTTTTTTACACTAAAAAGCATGATGGTCAATTTTCAAATTTTCATGCTGCTTTACACTTCCCACTCCCTGCAATGTTACTAATCAGAGATCTCCCCTAATGATGCAAGATAACAATGACAGATGACATTAAATACCAGCCAATGTAAATAGTTATGAAGATTTCAGCCGTTTTGTGTTATGGCAGAATACACAACATTAAAACAATGGTGCCATCCATAGAACTACCACCATATTGGAATGTGAAAGGAAGTTGTTGATTATTGTTTAGTCTCTGAACAAATCCTCCAAGTCCCATTGACAATGTAATATTTTACCTGACATGAGTAATGGTTTGAAACAATTTAAAGCAGTTAAAAATGATAAATTTATTATTAAACCTGTCTTTTGTTAAACAGTAATACAATTGTTGACATTAAAGGAGATTAGTTACATTTACAAACAGCCTTAAGCCTTTTCTACTATATAATCCTATCCCGGTCATGGTGCATTGATCTGAAATAAACTCAGCACAGTCTGACAAGGAACACAAGAGTGGAGGGGGAGTATTCCTACCATCTTTGTCGCAGCTGGAGGGGCTGCGCGGGCGAACACGAGGGCTGCTGTCGCGCTCGGCCTGTGGGGGGTACGGCTGCCCTTTGCCTGGGGTGCTCAGGGTCTGCTGCTGGGCTTTGACGTCCTGAGAGGACTCCCCGTGAGCTCTGGTGATCTGTCGCTGGAACAGTTCATAGGCGTGGGGAGGAAGGGCTGTCTTTCCAGCACCACTGCGCTGATTACCTTGTACTGAAGCCTCTGGCATCTACAGACAAAACCAAAGACAAGAGTATTGTATACAGTGTAGACAGAGCCACAAGCACAGCCCTGTCCAGCATCTGACATATGGTTAGCCACAAGCAGTGTCTGATCACAGTGATAGCCAAAAAAGCTCCTGTTTCTAAGTAATCATCCTTAAGGCGTGCTATCTCACTTTACTTTACCACAAAGAAAATTAAGGTTATCCTACTCCATATGAGGGCAAACAATCTGACTTTGCTGATTATATACCCAGTCATCAGTATCTGATTTACAAAGCATTATTAGAAAAATCTAACTCAGGTATAAAGACTTACAATGGGTGGGATAGCTGCAGCTCTCTGTTTTAGCTGCTTCAGGTCCATTGGTTTCTGTAGTGGTGACGATATGACCCCATCGTGAGAATAGTTGAGTAAGCTTGGCCTTGGTGAGGTTATTCTGTAAAGATGGAAAAGAGTTTAGCACACACATCTAAATTTATAATTAGGATAACACTAAGAAATAAAAAATACTACACTACATATGACATAGTCATGGCTATACTTGTGGGTAGAGCAGCCAAAATTGCACTAAATTAAAAGGTGCACTCAATGTACACTATGTATCATTTCTGGTGGGGGGGTCTGCCACCTTCTTGTTTCCTTGGAGAGGTTATGTTTTACCGGGAATGTTTCACAGTATGGCATTGGTGACAAGCAGGTGACAGCAAAGGGCCAAGTTACAAATCAGACCTGTGGAGAGGCGACATCGCTCACAGTAATGCATTTTTTCCCGAAGGTATTTTATAAGCAATAAAAGCACCTGTTATTGCATAAATGCATAAATACATTTAAAGCCATAGAGTGGAATATTTCAGACAAAGCAATAACATCTCCATAGAGAGAAGCAGGTGGTGGAACCCCCAACAAAAAAGTTACATAGTTCATCTTTAATACAAAATAACAGTGGCAAAAAGAAGTCATCAGTATTATATCTTTCAGTATTAGTCATTATAAACATGCTGCAGTTAATGTACTATTAGAACTCAATATATTGGAAAAAAAAAAAAAAAATTATAAGCGACCTTTGCCAAATAAAGTAATGATTTAAGGCCACAATAATCATAATAAATACATATGGGGATGAGGTGTAAACAGCCCCAGAGGGTGGA
>KN471904.1:124296-140364 GCA_000787095.1 Periophthalmodon schlosseri
CTCTTCCTGCCAGCTGGCCTGATACTTGAGCTGGTGTCAGGTTGACATGCTCCAAAGCAGCACATGCTCCTGGCTTTTCCCCTCCCCGTCTCGCTCTCCAAACTCTTGTGTTTAGTCAGGGTTGCTCTCTTCTTCTGTGCCGTGTCTTTCCCCAATGGCGCTTGTCTGGGAAGACTTCCACAGGAAAGTGGAACTGTGGGGCGGCGCTCTGTGCTCAGCCTTGCTCTACCCTCATCTGATCTCTCCTATCTCTCCTTTTCCCTCCTCCCTCACTCGCTCGCTCAGCCGCTCTGTCCCTCCCCCAGCTTTACTCTGCCAGCAGCACGCACACACTTTAACCAATGCACACACAAACCCTACGCATGAGTGAGTAGACGCTCTGGTCTCTTGTTAATACTCCAGCACACAGACGCAAACAGAGTCTCAGGCAGTCCAAGAGTAAACACAGGAGGGATACAGATCACAAAGGCTCTCAACCACACAGACAATGGAGAGGATATAGAAGTGACGACTAAGCATAGTGCAAACCAGCAGACGGGGAACAGCGCTGATGTTGATACCATGAGAAAGCAGAAAGGCTCTCACATTTTTCCTGACTGACCTGGTTTTCATCTTGAATGTGACCTCTCCCAAGTCCATAACAACACAGTGTGGGCAGCCAGAGTAAGTGGGGAAGTCGCTTGCCAAATCTTCCATAGCGCCTGCCAAACTGGGCCATAGCCATATCCCACCCAAAAGAAGCTAACAGAGGAGTGAGTGATAGACAAAAACTAGAAGAAAGCAGGGGAGAAAAATCTGGCATTGTCTACCTGCTGCTTCTTAAAATGAGTTCTTCTAGGAAGCTGAGCAGGAGCCATTATCAAGCTGCCTGGGTGCACTCAAGCAAAGTCTGACAGATTAATGCACATGTACATAAATGCCAACCTAGAAGGATGCAAAAGTAAACAGACTCCTCTTATACACAGGCTGAGTGACAAAGCAGAGCTAGTAGTGTTCAGAAGGCACTCAATAATGAAATCAAACCACTGTTTTCTTAACACTTCCCAATTTCAGATACACAAGTCTGTAATTAAGAAAAAAATCTTGAAAGGCAAAAGGGTTGTAGTTTTAAGGACAATGTCAAACTCATTCAGTGCCCTGACAACATGGGGGTGGAGATTGTTTAGAAGGGAAATCCCTTTTGGCAGATTTGGGTGTAGTAGTTAAAAGTGATGAAATATGGCAAAAGCAGCTCCCTCGTTGCAGCCATTGGTACTGTAACCAGGGCTGTGTGTTAGAGGTTACATAAGCCCTTTATAGAAGCCCTGCTCCCACCAAGCTGCCAGGCTAATCCTCTGGGATGGAGTGCCCCACTAATCCCACTGCAGGAGAATGGAACTGAAGACATTAACCGGGATTACTACACAGGACCATGTTTGAGTTAGGCCACTGCCACTTATCACAAAATAACCCCTTAACACACAAACTGCATGAGACGTCCAAGTCAGATAATAAATCATTTATTACTATTAGTTATTATGTTAATATTCAACTAACCGTGTAAATGTTGCAGAGTGCACAAGACAACAAAATAATAACATAACAATAATATTGTGGCACCATATAGAAATGATAATGATGCAGCTAGTTTGTATTACAAAGAGTCATGAGTAGATGAAATACAAACTTACATCCTGTTAGTTTAAGATAGTCTGAACAAAGGGGAAAGGAGGGGAATCCCTTTTGACAAAGTATGAAATGAAAAAACTGTGATGGAAACAAAGTCACTGAGTCAAGTAGACACTTGTGCTCTGCATGTGGCAAATGCTCGCAGAGCTGCAGCAAGAAACGTGAGCAGAAATCTGTGTAATCTTCATTGAGACAATAAACTGCCTCTTCATCAGTCATTAACGCAGTCTGAGTTTACAACAGGCTTGATAAAGGGGCTGCCTTGACCCAGAGCGAATGGGAACCGCTCCAAGAGCAACAGGCCAAGTTCAGGCCGATTGACACATACATATAACTTGCTGCACGTCTTGTCCTCTTATGCCAAATTACACTACAGTTTTAGTTTGTTTTTTCTATATTATTATTAGTAGCAACCGCAGTGCACCAGTTTTAATTTGAAATGAGCATGCTTACATTGTTCTGCATTGTGTTACCTTTTTTAGCAGTCTCCATCTCTTCTTCAGTCCATCGTGAGCTCTCATTCATTTCCAGATTGGCTAGAGAAAATGAAATAACTCAGTTTGAAAATGTAAAGGGTGGGGCTGAGGTTAAAAAGTCAGTTGAGAAGTGACTAACAAATGTGAGATACTGATGGGCAATACTACAGTTTTAAAAATCATACAATAACAATTTCTTCATGAAAAACATGTATTAAAACTGATACTGATAATATCTTTTGTGTAAATATCAACATATCTGACCACCTTTACGACGGAATGTTTGTTTTACACAGAAGAAGCAGGAAATCCGAGAAGAGGAGTCAGTTAATTATTATAGACATAACAACTGGCTTGTTTCCTCACTTGGGCCATAAGCCAGACCCTGCCCCTGTCTGCCAATCTACAACTCTGTGTGTCCTCTATCGGGACCATGAAGGGCAAAGGGGGACGAGCCTGTCAGATAAGAGGCCTTTAGATTAGGTCACCTGGGATTTCAGTGACGGAGTACAGAAGCAGAACAACTCTAGCTTATTCATAAAACTGCTGAAACAGGTGAAAAGAGCTGATTGCCTGCACCAGAGTCAATGTACATGTCTGACCCAACTGCAATGATACTATGACCTACAACAGTACAAAGTGCTGTCTATATAAATCATCGCATTTAGGTAACAGGTATCAAAATAAAATATGTAAAAAACAATATCCATTTGACAAAAATTGATTTTTTAAGAATAAAAAATGGTGCCTTTATAGATGCGTCAAAAAACAAGGCACAATGCTGCACTCTTGTGGTGTGATCCTATCATAATTAACTGTGCTGGACCAATTTACCTGAAAAATATTATATTATATTACAATAGTGTTAGTAATTATAACTACTGGGCAGCGTTGTACAGCTTTGACATATTGCTTTGTTTGTTGGCTAATGTTTGAAAGTTACTAGTGATACAAGGATAAACATAGCAGATAAATAACACTGAATTCCAAATATGCTTTAGAAATGTTTTCCTATAGATGCACATTTTGTGTCTTGTACGCGTTGATAGTAAAAATACTTTTAAAACCTATAGCATAGACTGACCGAGTTCATTGTTGACTGGCGGTGCGGACGTCTCCTCTACTTCACTGGTCATGGAGCGGGTGATGCGGCCCTTACGACGGCCCTGGCTGTTAGCTGTACGTCGACCCTTAAAAGCCACTGCGGGCTCCTTGTCCTCTGCATCCTCTCCAGAGGTGTCATCCCTGCGCATGGACAAAATGAAAGTGATTAAAAGAGAGGCACAGGAGAAAAGCACTAAACGGTCAACACAAGTATTAGATCCATGAACAAACTAGTGAACGTGTATCAACATATCTGACCATTTTTCTTTATTCTATAATTTATTGGATGTCAACAGAACAGCATGCTGGGAGATCACCACTACAGTTGAACCCACTGCTCCTCCATTCATCTTCATACAGCTTCATTAATCTTGTTAAGGGAAGCTCTGGTGGCACACTAAATATAGGCGAGCCAGGCCAGCTGTGCCAGGGATGATAGGACAACAGAGCAGGAGTCCTCAGTCACAACTCTTTTTAAACTTTGTGTTCTGCTTTGACTCCTATTGTCAACTATCACAGTCATATTTGTTAGATTTATGATAGCACACCTGACAAACATTTAAAAGCTGCTTTTTTCATGGGTTATCATTTGGTTACAAATGACTCTTAGAGTAAGATTTCTCCAGAAAACTGGGGTATCAAAAAACTTAAAGGAATTAATAAAGGAAGTACCGTATACATACAAGACATAAACTTTCTCAAACTCAACAATTCTTGTCTCCATGCAGAGTAGGACTACAATTACATGCAGTTGTACTCTGTGTATAAACTACATGGACCACATTCATGTTCTCTGGTTCCCATGCAGTTTTCAGAAAGAAAGTTGGTCTTTGCGACATGCATCTAAATGTAAACAGTGATGGTGCTCTTACTAAACTCACTATAGTTATGTTACCATAGCTTCACAATCATTTGGCTCTTGTACTTTTAATGCAATGAGTATACACTTACTTTATTCCATCATCCTTGTCCTCCACTTCATTCTTGTCCTCCTCCCTCTCGGCTTCTTTTTCCTCCTGGTTGTTACGGTTCACTTGTTGCTGCTGTTGCTGTTGCTGTCCATGCTGCAAAAGGAAAGACACGCACTCTATTACGAAGATAATTGTAGGTAATAGGATATGTACAACTGACAACAAGTCCTCGGCTTTGACCTGTATACTTCAACACACTTGAATGGACAGATAATTGACTGTGTTAAATTATTCAGGCGTTTATTGTACAATGGGGCAAGAACAGCGGTCAAGTAAAAACAGCCAGACACTGCCTCCAGAGCAAGCTTCAGTGGGGTGATCAAATTAGTCATATACTATAGCCATTTAAATAGTTTCTTCTGTAGCCAGATCTACTGTAAATGTTTCTGTAACATTCTATGCATTAGAATCATAAACCCATTGGCAAACCTTCAGTGATGTGGCACTGCATGTGGTTTGATGACTCACTAGTTTTTGCAGGAAGGTTAAACTATTTGGCTGCCTTCCCATCAAGATAAATAGCTTTGCTCATTCCAGTATAAGCTTAAAATACCAATTAGCCTTTTTTGATTCAAAAACATTTCAATAATATGTCTGTTTTTGCTGTGTAACTTTTGCTCTTCATGGTCGGACAATCACTTCCTTACCAATTTCCTGCCTGTCTGGGCTTTTGAGGTTAGAGTTCAGAGTGGCAAAGACACAGTCTGGCCAAAAACATTAAGCAGCATTTCCCGATGAAGTGGTGAAATCCTATTTATATGATTTACTAGATCATGTCTAGAGGAAAAGAACTCATATTGTCTATTAAATATCGACAAAATGAGTTTTACAAAATAAGCTGTCGTCCAAAGAGCAAAACTAATCCCTTCATTATTGTTTAAGAATCATAAACACAGAACTTCTTTGAGTAGTAGTAGTAGTAGCATTTTATTGCTAAATTTCTCTTATGGTAAATCAACAGCATATGATTTTTGACAACTAAAATGTATAACATCATACCTGGCTTCTTCCACGGCGTCTGTAGTTTCGCCGTACAATGTTTTTGTAGTTCTCATTCTTTTTGGTAAGATAGTAAAAAAGCACACACTCTGCCACAGTCTGAAAAACAAAACGGATTATATCCAAAATGAACAATAAAAAAACAATTAGCATAAAAAAAAAATTGTCAGTACCTTTCTCTCAAGAAATGATGCAATCAAGCCAAAGTTTTTGGGGTGCTGAATGAATCTGTGGAGGCAAAGAAAAGTTATCCAGCTGAGCTCTGGATTGGCTAAAATCAGAGGCATTTGCTGAAGTAATACCAAAGCCGATCACAGAATAATCCAAAGTGAATGACTGAGGAAACATCAAAAATGAAAATGTCTTACATGTTTCTAAGATGAACATTAACAAATATGATGCAACAAAAACACACAGAGCAATTTCCTCAACAACTATCGTGTCTTTCTAGAAACCTGAGCTCTGCATTTTCTGTGTAAGTGGTACACTCACACTCTGTGTGGCTTTGAATGAGTCTGGCAGCTCTAAATGCCAGTTATTTCTCATGAAAGAGGAAGCACCACTTCCTTTCCTCATACTGACCCATGAAATGAATTGTATATTTTCCAAAACATATATGTTAAAACAAAACAAACATTTCTGTAAATGTCAGCCGGACAGAATGAGAAAAACATAATAATAATGATTATTATTGTAATAATAATGAAGCTAAATATCCAAATAAATATAATAGAAGTGTTACTCACTTCTCCCTAAAAGTGTCCTTTTCTTGCTCACTCCACATGTTCATGACTTGGCGGTCCTTGTACACTTTCATGGGGTCGTCCATCAGTCCATTCATGTTGATAAACTTGATTCGTTGCTGTTCAGCATCAAACAGCATGGGAGGGATGACCGCCAACTGCCGCATTTGTTTCTCTGTATTCTGAGGTTCACACATGCCGCACACCACACAAAAACAACATCCTGAATTAAGTGGGTTGGTCTTTGACAGGAAACAGACTGTATAACCTAAACCTAATGTATTCTCTCAATGGAAGTATCTGTCTAGAATCAACTATGAAAGTAATTATTTCACTTGGAGACAAAGTATATTTCTCAATGATGACATACCTCATGTTCTGAAATCCCGTCAATGATCTCAGAGACCTCATGTTCACTTCGAGCAGCAGATGCCAGTCCACCTCCTCGCTGCCCAACTCGACTACAGAACAAAAAACATTTTACAAGATGTCCTCCCAATTTACCAGACAAAAACATCTAAATTAGGGGAAGACATAAAAATAAATGTCTAATGGTATTAATATATAACTCACTTTTGCATGCGCTCCTGCAGCTCCCTCTGCTTACGGATCTCTGGGAACTGTTTTTCGTAATACTCGCGCACCTTGCTCTCTTTGGCCCGACGACGCGGATTGTTCTCAATGCGCTCCACTTTCTTCTCCCAGGCCTCCATCAGCTGGTCATAACGTTGGCAGAATTTTTGCTCCTACAGCAGACAAGAATTATTCAATTATACAAATCAGATTTTCAGCCTTTTGCCATATACTCAGCCAAATAGTCTGTTGCTTTTATTGCTGATTGAGGTTGATGTAAACTGTCATCTTTGTTGCTCTGAAAGATGAGTCTCCCTGTTAAACCCAACTTCCTTAACAGAGATATTGTGATGCAAACTATTAACCCAGGTCCAGACACAACTCTCCAAATGCTTATAAGCATCACTGTGATGTCCTCCCAGCTATACTCATGTGATCCTGCCACCCCCAACCCCACTAAACCAATACTAGTAATGACAGCTCAGCTTGTGTCTGCTGCACAATGTTACAGTGCCATTACACATATGGTCTAGTTTTTACCTAGTCTGGCAGTCAAGAAGACAAACTCATTCTAAGCTTTAGTTTTTTGTAACTTTTGTAAGTTTTGTTGTTATACTACAAAAAATGGCTTAAAGCTGCACTTTCTAACTTTTCTGATGAAGGGCACACCACCTACATCTTGTCTCCATGGTTACTGCTTTGCATGGAAAGTTCCATAGCATGACATTGACTATATCTATCCATTATTTATTATTACATGTGTTTTTACTTCTCAAAAATACCTTGTAAAACATGCATTCTTACAGTGACTTCTCCACAGATCTGGCTTAAAACTTTGTAGCTTAACCTGCTTGTCTGAGGAACATTTAGGGCTAAGCAAAAACATTATCATGGAGAGAAGCAGGTGCTGTACCTTGTATCAGAAAAGTTACGTAGCTCCTTTAATTTAATTGGGATTAACTATGGACATGGTATAGATTGTCCTTACCCACTGCTTACGAGCATGATTTCTTCTCTTGAAGTACAAGATGAGCTTCTTTCTCATGGCCTGGTTACTAAAAAAGACATCAAGACATTATGCTGGACAAATGGAATACAAAACAAACTTCATTTGACAGGTTTGTTTAAGATTTTCCACTTTTTGTGTGAAAAAAAAAAATAATAAAACGAGAGGAAGAAAAGAAAGAAAGGAAGAAGTATTCTCCATCATGAATAAATGTCTGTCCTTAGATGACATCAGTCAAACTTGCTGCAGGCTGGGGGATAGCGAGGCAGCCAATGTTATAAAACTAGTCTGGTCTGGGAACAGCAATCACCAGCGCTTCAAATAAAGGTCAGGACCAGTAATCTCCTTAGGCGGCCGCTCTGTTTGTCCCTTTCTTTGCTGCAAGACACAGTTTTATTTCGGACACTTAATCTGTCAGTTGTAAGGGCACGTTCTGCACTGATTAATGTAATCTTATTCTACATTAGTCACCTCAGCTGAGACACAGGGTCACTTGGGTCAAGGACACTGGACTGGAAAGTATGTTAATGGTAGGTTTAAATGGACACATACAGACAAAGTTGTCTAAAATTATGCACAAACAATCATATAACAAAGAGCTCAGAAGGAAACCAGAACACACTCTGGTGACTGCAGTAGAAATATAATATGGTCTAAATTTGAGTGGCATATAATAGGTCAGATCTAACTTGTTGCTGGCAAAGTCGCACTGACAGTTTAAGACAGAGATGGTATTGTGCGCTGGGCACCAGATGGCAATGGGAAAGATTAGTGGCCCTGAACTCAACTAAAGGTTCCCTTTGTGTTGCTGTAAGCCTGTGCCATTTCTGAGATATCAGAGTACACGCTCATTTAGTATAATATCTGCAAAAGCATGAAACTGGGAGAGTTGCAAAGTTTTGGAAAGACATTTATAAGACAACAGAGGAACATTTGTCAAAAAGGCAAAGAGCATGTGCTTATTTTCTGCTTTGTTTACAACACACAACTTACAGAAGCCAGAGAAGTATAGTAAAAATATCCAAGTGGATGTGGCTTATCTGTGCCATTTCTAATGCTTGATTTATTTGAGTTGGCTAATTTGAGTTGCCTAACCTAGAGCTTCAGTGAGATAGTTGTACTCTTCTCACAGACAGGACAAGTGTTCTCACATCAGTTATAGAAACAAAGAAGCCATTTGTGTTTAGTTAGAGAGACAGTGCTATTTAATAACAACCCCAGAGCAGGTGAGAGGGAGAGTTTTCAGTAACAGCTTTGAGGCAATAATACTGATCCAACAGCTAGGATCAAAAGGACTGAAGACAGAGCAATGTGGGACAGAGAGGTCACACACATCAAGTGGTCAGACTTCAGACAGAACAGGTTTTTATAACCTGCCTCCAACTCCTTATGTCCATTAAAAATGCCCAATATCTTTAGTCAAACAGCATTCACTAGTCACCACTTGAGATGGACACCATGAGATGGGCAAATTAGTAAAACTAGCAGTAGTGTGGAGTAATTTGGAAAGCATCAATGTTCAACAGAAATATAAGATATTTATTCACAAACTGTAATAGCCCAGACTGCAGAGCAGTGTTTGAACTAAATGGAACGCACATAATACTTTCAAAAGCAAAGAAGAATTAATTGGTCAAACTTACATTTTAATGTTCTCATGGTACTGTTTAGTATCCGAGGGTTGATTGTACAGAGGCTAGAAAAAGTAAAGAACATGAAAATGGTAGCCTTACACTACACAAAACAAGGTACAGATCTATGTAGCATTTCATTAACATCTTAAACTATAATAATATAAGCAACTCACCAGTTCCACCCGGGGTCCCAGTCCCTCCAGTATCCTATGAGCCTCTTCTGCTTTTTTCTGTGGAGCACAAACAGGAGCAGAGCATTAGAGTTGCACCTCTGCTGTCTCCACGGCAACAGGCAGTGCGCACACACAGCTCCGGACCTGGAGTGTGTGGACTGGGATGTAAGGATGGATGAGAGCTGAGAGCTGTCTATTATTAGACCTTTTAGCTCCAGCCACTGCTCCAGGCCCCCGCTTTCACTACAGCGATTACTCACCTCCAGAGGTACACTATCAGAAGGAGTGGGTGAAAAAATAGCACAACCTGGGCTGATGCCTTTGTCAAGATGTGTTTAATTTGTGCTGCAGTGATGTGAATATCCTCTCAGTGTTAGTCATCAATACTTTATGTACCTCAGCTCCTCCTCTCCTCTGATACTACATTACTCTTCCTTATTCTCTGCATGTTCTGACAGCAGCCTTGTTGTTTTTGACAGCGCCAGCTGAGGGACTTACAGAGCAGACACACAGTATATGAGTGTTAGGAAGTGTATAGAAAAGGTGCAGGGCATTTCAGAGGTGACAGCACAGACACAAGCTGTCAACCTTTATCCATCAGCACCCAGGGGTCACCTCTGCAGCAGCACCAGGACACACCAGAGGGGCGCAGCACAGTTACTGCTTCAGCCAATTTGGACATGCGTACATCTTTCAAACTACAAAAATGCCACATGTGTATTGCCTTAAAGAGACATATAATAAAGCAAAAGGTACACAGTAACAACTATTTTAGCTGAATATTGCATGCTGCTAAACTGAGAACTAATTTGAAAAAAATCTGCTGCTTTGCAATGTATTTGTATTGGCAGAACACATTTTAATTGCAGTCAGAGATGTCATTGTATCCTTATGTGTAGGTGTACGAGCCTGCAGACTACTGCCTCATTCAAAGCAGCTAATGAGCAGTAACTATCAAAAGCAGCCCTTGTCCTCAGGAAGGGTCAAGGATTTCTCTCATTTTATTGCCAAAGATGTCTCTAAATGACAGTGTCTCTTAAACATGAATAATTTGTATAAATGTAACATATTATATAAGCCTAATCTGACTCATTTTAAAAGGACCAACATAGACAAAACCACCGCCCTCTTGTGGTGGCAGACAGACATGTGCTTTTCAAGTAGCAATTAAAAAAAACATATACAGGACAAAGGGAGCATTTTTTTTAATGACAAAATGTTAAACCAATCAGTGAAAATGTGGGATTATGGTCATATACATAAGCACAACCTGAACGTCCAGTTGTAAATAAGATATGATGATGTGACGTTAATGCCTGTGTTTTGTTACAAGTCATGAGTTCTGCAGTGGCAATGTATAGAGGGGCATCAGGCCAAAGCACATCCTCAGAGTGAGAGGGGAATGGAAAGTGTTACAGAGGTCAGGCTACATTGTGAAGTAAGCAGTGAGTCATTCTAAACTTCCAGCTTTTGAATCTTAGGCAATCACTCAGTGGAGCCATCTTTGTGCTGGAGAAGAACAATGACCACAGTAGAGCAAGGGCCTTGAGGCATGTAGCATCTGGGAAGGTGTTTTCATTAAATAGCTGCTTTTCACATTTCAACGGTTACCAAGGGCAATGAGTGCAGGTTAACTATACTTCAATAATGCTTCACTAAAGGACAACGTGATGTGGTCAAAGCAGGAGGCAGACTTAAATAAAAAGTGTCTTTTACCAGACGGCATTTATTTAAAAAAAAAAAAAAAACACTCCGGTTGAAATGCAAAATAAGTAAAGAAAACAACATGAACTGTTTACACAACTACATCTGCATCACGTGCACCCGACTACACTGAAGTCCCCTGATGGACGAAACATGACAACTTTTATACTCTCTCCAGCAGGAAGGAAACCAAAAGACACAAAGACACTCCAACAAAAAGGAACTTAAGCCAGTTCTCCCCTTCACATGGTCCAGCTGACGACGTCACCACCAAGGCTTTAAAAACGACCTGGACCATGTGAAGACTCAGGTAAGTAGTGAATGTATGTGTTTAACTGAATTGTAAAAATAAAATGAATAGGTTTAATCAAATAAAATATCTTTAAAGTAACTTGTGTATGTGTGGTATTTAACTTAAAGGTGGACTACAACTAAACAAAGACTAAACAAAACAAGCCCGGGATAGTTGTGTCTAGTAGTTTAGTTGGATATGGAAAAAATTATTGGAAATGAAATTAACAAATGTGTGAAATGAATTAAAATTAAAGTGAGTTAATTGGGACAAAGGCCCACTTTGTCACAGGTTATTTAAATTAATTATTGTTTTTAAGACATCAATTCATCATAGTGTGAATCCATGAACAGATAATATTTTATTCAACAAACTAATTGATTGGTACAATTGACAAGAATGAACATGATTTTGACCACTAGGTGGACTGAGAGCACAGAGAATCAACATTACAACATCTGGTAGAGGTCAGGGTACAAGAAAAGGGAGAATATTAATCATTCACATAATCTTTTTATCTACATAATTATCTGTTAAATCTCTCTTATAAAAATCAGAAACCCAATCTTGTCACCATGACTACAGGACCACTGTAGTGCTAGGACACGTGTGCTTGACTCACCCTGTTCTCGTCATAGATGATCTGCACCAGGCTGCGGTGCTTGGCCTCGCTCGGGGGTGGGGAAATGGGCCGCTCTGGCTCATGGGGCTTCGCTGCCTCCTCTTCCAGCTGTTGCTGCAACAAACCAAACCAGAATAAGCATTATTTTAACTTAAGTACTTTTATCTGAACTCCAAATTGCACAGGTTTTCCATGAAGCGTCCGTCGATCACCGCTCCATGTTGTGAGGCTTGTGTTAAAGTGATCCACCATTTCCCCACAACCCAGCTGGAAGCAGATGAACTGCCCTATTAGCTTTTAATAGCTATTAACTCCCTAGGGTCTAGTTAATCAAATGCTTACCACAACAGGCTGTAAACAAAGTCATTGCCAGTGGTGAGATTGAATATTCAACACAACAAGAGAGGCGTTGATGAGAGAAAAAAAAAAAAAAGGGGGGGGCATCCTTAGTTTTCCAGAGGTGAGGTCAAATCAGTTTACCACTACAACTAAAACATTATTAGTTTCATAGTGCCACACTTTTCTAGTCTAAATAGTCACAGCTGCTATGTCATATTCAAGGTGGAGAAAGTGTTTTCCTGAAAAGACACTCGGCAGAATGGGCTTCTCAGAGTGTCAGAGCATAGACTGAACTGCCAACCTCTGGGTTAGTGGGTTACTGTTGGCCTGACAGCCTTATTTAACAGTAGATATGCTGTGATTGTTTGGATGCACAGTCTCCCCAAACTTCCCACAAGAGCAGAGATCCACCACAACATGTTATTACTGGCTTGGATAAGTATCAGGTCAGGGATAACCACCATTTTCAGACCCCTGTCAATTTCCAGTCTTACCACAGCTCGTCAAATTAAATAAACCCAAGATCCCTTTGTTGCCATAGACAGAGTTTGGACAGCAACCCAACCAAACAGCTGAAGGCATGTGGCCGTCAGTAATTCCCATTTCTATCTATACAATACAAAAAAAACAATGAGAGTCACTTCATTACAAGTGCAAAACTAAATGTTATTGTCTAATTGTCTATTGTGGAATAGACAACTATGATCATAGGTTGCTTTAACAATCACAAAATCTCCATCATGATGTCCTCCCAGAGGAAACTTATTTATAGTTCTTTTTATTTTCTACTTACTTTCCATCTAAATAAAAAGGCAAAGCCACGACCAAAAGCAGCTGTCTGACACAGCTGGATTAGACATTTTAAGCTGCTACAATGAAAGGAAAATCGCTTGCACTTTAAATGTAGTCATAACAAAGTGTGTAGTGTCCTGCACTGATGGCACTAAAAGTCAAGAGGAGGGCTATTGTAAACTGACATAGAAGGTATAAAATCATTAAACACATACACCACAGTATTAATTTTTTAGTGGGTTAGATGGCTTCATAGTGAGACCAACCTGTTTCTTTCGGAGCTTGCAGATCTGCTGCTCCACCATGGTGATCTCTCGGTCCACACGGTCCATGTTCTGAATCAGCTCCTCTTTGGAAAAGCGGGCCGGCACCAGGTCCAAGTCTGGGTCCATGGTGACGGGACTCACAGGAGAGATGGGTTCCAGCTTCCCCATGCCACCTCCACGCTCCTGAAGATACAGAACCCAGGGCAAAATGCCAAGATTAGAATGATGTAACAAGATTAAGAGATACCATTTTAGCTCCAACTTCTGACACACCACAAGCTGTTAGTCTATCATCTGTACAACATCTTCACTATTGTGCAAAAAAATCTAATGTGGGACTATGTAATCCCAGGGCAGGTATTGCTGAGCAATAATGAAGTCCTGTGGGCAAAGATATCAGCTGAGCCTCAGCAGTACTAAACCAGACTAATGAATATGAGCTCACAGCTGCTGCAGACTGGACAAGAGCACAGGCAGGTGGCTCTATGATCACTAGAAATGCATAAGACTACTGTCCAAGAATTATATGGTTTAAAATAAAATAACCGAATGAATGAAATCTGTAATATTCACATAATACGAATATTTCCTTGATGATTTAATGATATGATATTGCAGGATGTCTTTTTTAGTAAGATGATTTATCAGTGTGAGATAAATACAGATTTCAATCTGACTAGAAAGCGCATTTCTCACCCAATAAGAACAAAAAGTGTTCTTATTTCATCATAATAATTATTCATCCGTAATTTCTTACTGACATCTAAAACCAATTAATGAAAACAAATATACAAAAGCACATTTTAGGGGAAGCATTTTAAGGACACTCAAAGGTTAGCAAAATCGGGCCTGAAAGATGTGTGCATCTCTAGTCAAAGCCTCACGTCTACGTAAAAGACACTGTTGTTGTCTACACATCAACAGCCTGTACACCTGTGGCACAGAAAGAGGTCAATGCCCCGCAGTTAAGCTGTTATCCCAGTGCAGTGAGCTTACAGCGCCCTCAACAACCCCAGCCACATTTAGAACATTCCTCAACATGATGTCTAGAGCTATGCATGTTTTTATTAGCTTCGGTGTTGTAGTGTGTCAATGCAAACGCTTTCTATTTAAAGAGCACCAACCGCAGCAGCATGAGCATACCAGACCAACAGAAGGAAGGAAATCATTTGTTTTTATAGCCATTCAACCAAAGATACACACAGCAGCATGAGAAAGAAGATAAGAATTGGGCTAAAGATGAGGGCCTTTCCCTTTCTAAATCTCCATGCAGGGTCTTGCATGAGACTGTATCTACTCAAGCAAAACATTAGGCAAAAGTTGACACATAAGCAACAGTTGAAACAAATTACAACATTGTTTATAGTTATCGCTTAATCACAGTTAATTATTCCAAAAAGTCATCATCTTAACAATAACAAAGTTGATTTATTTGATATAAATACTGTAATGCATTGACTTCACAATACTAATTTATTGTCAAACTCAAACAGGTCAAATAATCACATGAGTTGTAACTACCCTATTCAAATCACTGTGTGAAATGGCTAATCTCTGGTGGTTACTGGCCTACTTCCCACTTCATGGTTACACATTACTGGTTAGGCAACAAAGAGGATTACTGACAATTACCCATTATTTGGCTTTACTTCTAACACTACTACTAGCACATACTTTTAATGGGGACATATTTTGTTAAACAGACTTTTAAGAGCTTTTAACCAGATGGATGTAAATAAAAATATGTTAGAGATGTTTTGTTTTTTAATGTACGCACTTGAGTGATTTATGCATATTTGAGTAATCTTTATTCTCCTGCATTCAAGGTGCCATTGCTCAGAAAATTCATTGTCTCTCCTACCCCCTATACACGCCCACTGCTGTCAGCGCTCTGTACTTAACTTTAAGAAGAAAAAATCCAAGAATAAATATTGAAACACACAAGATTAAGCAGCCATTGTGGTACCAATTTAAAACATCCACTGCTCTCTACCATAAACTGCAGCAATCCAAAATGGGGCCATCAGCATGGTTTAAGGTGATGTATCGCTAAGCAAATTTTAACCAGAGGTCAGCGGACCTTGTTTCTTTTATTCAGTCGTTTTAGATCAATATTGTGAGTGTCATAGATTATAACTATACAGCAGAGAAAAGGATAATATGTCCTCTTTAAGAATGCTGGCACGGTTAATTACGTCTTTATTTGACCATCATTGATATAATAATCATTATGACTGACATTATGGCTGCATTAGTCAGGGCTCTTATCACCAACTCGCTTTCAGTATCAGTTTGTTTTTTTGTCACAAAGGTCAGCCAACTCAGACAGACCAAACGGGATCAAATGTAATCTGTGTTTGTCCAGCCTCATATTTAAGTCATAGATAGTCAGTGTGTCCTATTTGAGAGCAAACATCACTATGTGCCTGCTGGATTTGAGAATGCATAGATTTGGCGTGTACAAATAGACTGGTGAAATGAGCTTTTGTTCTTGGCTGATTCACAGTGACTCATGCTTTGCCTACTACGAGCCGACTCCCTCTTTTCCTGTTAGCCTTTGTGCGTGGCTCCTCCCCCGCGCTCTTTATCTGTGCCACTCCACACTTTTGCCCTTTGCCTCCTTTTAGTCAAATCTTTAGTCAGTGATTGCATCTGACATGACTTATATAATGGATCATGCCTCTTGGTGGGCGGGGCTTAGGCATT